>JARJDQ010012533.1:0-10029 GCA_030264215.1 Geostiba sp. GC000077 | reverse complement strand
TTTACGTATGCCGGCGCTCCTTTGTCATCGCCGAGTGCAGAAATGACATTACCGAGCACAAACAAGCCCTTGTTAATGTTTACGCCCTCTTTGAATGTTTGGCCGGTGGCGCCAGTTTTTTTCGGTCTCTCAGAGCCAGCGAGGTCGACCAGATGGAACTTGGCAGTTTTGCATTCGGAGCCATCTTTTTTCGTCATATTAACAGCGATGGTAAAAATGGCGTGACTTCGCGAGCTCTGCGCATTCATATTTGTGCTCGATGTGGCACGTCCCTTCGATCCCTGTTGAAGGTAGCTTATTACCTCTTGTGTCGAATTCGCGTCGATCTCGGTTAAGCCCGGAATAAAAATGCCTTTATTTACATCTTCACGAACGTCCATAACGCACTGATCTCTCGCCTTCTTCGACAATAAATCGTATAGCACCTCTTGATACAATTCAACAAATGAGACCTTTACATTAAAATCATATGCAAAGTTATCTTTGATGAATGCAAATATGTCATGAATGGCACGCGGTATTACTCCCATTTCTCCATGGCCGTTGTATGCAGTGCCCATTGAATGAGTTTTACCTGAGAAAGAATTATAATAGCGTTAATAACTGATAAAATACTGCAGTTTCCTACTGCAATACAAGTTAAATTCGAACTTCTGTATTGTATTGAATTGAGAGGCGCACAACTTAAAATTATTTTCAACTATACTGGGTGCTACACAAAGCAGGTATAACAAGAAATAACATTTTCTTAAATGAAATGTTATTAAGATGTATTTTTCAATTCTAAACAACTTTGTCATCAACGTTTTTTACATTTTTCCTTGTTAGTTTTCGAAACATTTCAAGTTTTCTTTAAAAAATGACGATTGCATGCATTCGAAAAAAAATCATAACTTTAAAACTAAAAGAGCAAAATGAATATGGTTTAGTGCAATTAATTCACAGAGAGTGTCGCAAACGGAATATGTGTTAACATAGTCAGCTATTTCATTTTTACTAACCGCAAAAGGCTTCTAAAAAATGTTGGTATGATTTTTGATATGATTTTTCTCGTCATTTTTTAAATAAAACTTGAAATATTTCGTAAACTAACAGATAAAACAGAGGTTCGAATTTAACTTGGGACACCCAGTATTATAACTCAAACTGCACAAATAATCATGCTGTTCGAATTCCCGGAATTCACACCATAAATGTTTGAGAGTACACCACCCCTAATAAATGATTTAAAGTAATCTGTACAGCAGATTAAAATGGGAGGGTAAAGGAGGTAGGGTAGACTAGTAGATAGAAGTTCATAATGTTTACTGGGGTTAAAATGTGCTCACATACCTGAGCCAGTCTGGCCATAGGCTAAAATTGTGATGTTATATCCCTGGAACAAGTTTGGTACCAGACCTTCAACTGACTGCTTATAAAATTCATCTTGAGAGGTGTCACTATCAAAGACATGGTTGAAGGTGAAAGCCTTATCACTTATCTTCACTTGATTTAAATCACGATATACATCAATGCAACTCTTGCAATTTCGATCGATTTCCGAGGCAACTAGAGGTCGAATGCGAAGAGCAACCTGCACCGAACTGTTGTCGGCCATCTAAACCGGCATAAACATAAAATAAAGGTTAATAGGTTGAAATTATATGCATAGGTCGCATTTACGGGAGCTTACCTTTTCACTTTATGTCTTATTGTCTTCAGTATATCACAGAAACAAGTAAACAGAATGCAAACGTAAAACGACGCGAATAAAAATGTGCAATTAAAAGACGTGCAAGTACAACGTGCGACCGGTTGGACAGAATTGGATCTCAGTCACAATCACAAATGTTAAAAATCTGGAAAATATAACGCAAACGAGTCGAGTTGAGCGAACCTCAGGTGACGGCGTGACGGAGTGACGGTTGATATGCGGACGGTGGTCGTTGCTCGAATAACGGAATTTCCGTTTCAAATGTTTCGGAATGGCAATTTTGCAATGTTGCCATTCAAGGTTTGTAGAGATTAGATTTAAAATATTAAAATTGAAACACTTCTGGTAGTAATGCAATATAAATATTAGAGAATAAATAATACATAATAATCTGGCAGTACTTCAATGGAAGGTAGAATTATTAGACAATAAATAAGTAAATTTGAAAATGAATAAATATTTGAAAATGATTGCAACGTTGTATTATGTTTGCCCGCCTTTTTTACATATTTGAGCGCCAGTCGAGTACCGTCGAGTGCAAATTGCAACAGGTTAGTTTTTGTGCACTGGCTGTTTGTTTTTGCAATATTTTTTGATGTTGAGTTGAAAATTTTAATGATTTTGTCTATGCGTTTTATGTATTATTAGTTTAGTAAAGATGGCTACAAATACGGGTCGTTTTCGTCCAGAAAGAACGGAGAGAAATGAAGAAAACAAACATGAGAATGCACAATTCTTTGGGCAAAGGTAACTACATTTTATTTATTTTTAGTTTTAATTAATTAGTAATGAATCCAAATATTAGGAATACTTATACTTCAGTATTAATGTACCTTAGTTGCACACTATATTCTTTTATGTGTGTTTTTGCTGTATTACTTTCATTAATTTCATATTTTATTTACCTCACCAGGGAAGAGACTTCTGAATATCGCATGCGAATGGTATTAGAAAATGATGCAATTGATTCAAAATATGGGTTTGAAAGAGTTAGAGATCACATTGAACGCACTGGATTTATGCTTAATATGCATACAGTAAGTTTTCATTAAAAAAAAAATTAGCAAATCTTAACAACCTAACTTTGAATCTTTATGATGAATTTTAGTCAGAAATTTTGGATGAGGACAAAAGATTGATTGCAGCAGTTGATTATTACTTCATGGAAGAAGATGGCACTCGATTTAAAGTCTCTTATCCTTTTATGCCATATTTCTATGTCCTTACAAGAAGGGAGGTGATACAGGAAGTCACACAGTTCCTTATGAAAAAGTTCACAGGGGTGATTGGTAAAATAGAAACTGTTGCCAAAGAAGATCTGGATTTGGCCAATCATCTGATAGGATTGAAACAACACTATTTGAAATTGTCCTTTTTCAATCAAACTGATTTAATGAAAGTGCGAAGAGAAATATTCAAGTTTGTGAAGAAAAATAAGGAGCGTGAACAATCCAATAATTTTTACACTAATATGCTTGCAAATGTTTTGAACAATGAGGAGGCATCATCATTTGATGGTAAGAAGACTTCCACTGATCATATGGAAAGTTTAATAGATATTAGGTAAGATATTCAAAATTGGTTTTCTTGGCTGATTTCATTGATTATTTATTATTTTTGATAGAGAATATGATGTTCCATATCATGTAAGAGTCTCAATAGATTTAAAAATCTTTTGTGGTTCCTGGTATTCAATTAAACCAAAAGGTGCTAGTATGGATCCACCAGTTATTACCCTAAGAAGCGATCTGATTGAAAGACCCGAGCCGATTGTTTTGGCGTTCGATATTGAAACAACGAAGTTGCCTCTAAAATTTCCTGATGCAAATACTGATCAAATTATGATGATTTCATACATGATTGATGCTCAAGGATATTTAATCACGAATCGAGAAATTTTATCTTCTGATATAGAGGACTTTGAATATACGCCTCGCCCGGAGTTCGAAGGTAAATTTACCATATTCAATGAGAAGAATGAAATGGCTCTATTACAAAAGTTCTTTTGCCACATTTTGGAAGTACGGCCGCACATTTTTGTAACCTACAACGGTGACTTTTTTGATTGGCCTTTTGTTGAAACACGTGCTGCTCAGTACGACTTGGATATGAAACAGGAAATCGGGTTTGCTAAGACCAAAGAGGGCGTCTTCACAAGTCGCCCGGCAATGCACATGGATTGTTACAACTGGGTAAAGCGAGACTCCTACCTTCCCGTTGGGTCACAAGGTTTGAAAGCTGTCGCTAAGGCTAAACTTCGATATGATCCGGTTGAGTTGGATCCAGAGGAAATGTGTCTTCTCGCTGCGTCCAATCCACAAGAGCTCTCAAACTATTCCGTCTCCGATGCAGTTGCAACGTACTACTTGTACATGCAATACGTGCATCCGTTCATATTTGCTCTGTGTACAATCATCCCCTGCGAGCCGGATGAAGTGCTGCGTAAAGGCTCTGGTACCTTGTGCGAAGCGCTGCTCATGGTGGAAGCGTTCCACTGCAACATCATCTTTCCCAATAAGCAGGAAACCATTTTGAACAAGCTCACTGATGACGGACACGTCATGCATCAAGAGACCTATGTGGGAGGACATGTGGAAGCTTTGGAATCGGGTATTTTCCGCGCCGATATTCCCTGTCGATTCAGATTGGTTCCGAGCGCGATTGATACACTCATCGAGCAGTTGCCCCGCACAATGGCGCACGCCATCGTCACCGAGGAAGGCATTCCCCTGGAGGATGTGACGAATCTGGAAGAGGTGATGAAAGAAATTACCGATCAACTTGAAGAGCTTAAATCGCAACCGATGCGTCTGGAACGACCGCTGATTTATCACTTGGACGTCGGTGCTATGTATCCCAATATTATTCTAACTAATCGATTGCAGCCGTGTGCGATGGTCAATGAATCAATTTGCGCTTCGTGCGATTATAACAAGCCCGGCGCTGGATGTCAGCGGGACATGGCTTGGATGTGGCGAGGCGAATATAGTAAGAAGCTCGACGAAGTTTAAACCAAGGTTTGTTTAAACTGCATACACTTTGTTTGTTTTGTAGTGCCTGCAACGAGGAATGAATACCATCGGATTCAGCAACAGCTCGAAACGGAAAAGTTTCCGTCACAGTTTCCCGGCGGTCCGCCACGTGCGTTCCACCAGCTTAGCAAGGTGGATCAATCGGAGTTGGAGAAGAAACGTTTGTCAGTTTACTGTCGCAAGGCTTACAAGAAAACCAAGCTAACGCGCATTGAAGAACGCATAACTACGGTTTGTCAGAAGGAGAATTCGTTCTACGTCGACACGGTGAGAGCATTTAGGGATCGCCGTTATGAATACAAGAGTCTCAATAAGAAGGCGAAACAAAACTTGACGGACGCCATCAAATCAGGTGATGCTGCCGAGATCAAATCTGCCAAGAACAAGGAGGTTCTGTTTGATTCTTTACAACTGGCGCATAAATGTATTCTGAATTCATTCTACGGATATGTGATGAGGAAAGGGTAGGTTCTTTGATTTATTAAACATATCGAACTATTGGACACGAGCACTTTATATCAGTTTGGAATGAGATGGTGAATATGTCACTATCTCTTTCTGTCAAGTGGGCTCTTATGTGAGCTGGATGCAAACAAACCAATCTAACCTCACAATCACCAGCTGTTTCCACGTGCCCTATAAAATAGCTACCTATACCGTAACCTATAAATAGCAGACATTTGAATGTTGAATTTTATGTTTTCAAGAGCTCGTTGGCACAGTATGGAAATGGCCGGAATCGTATGCTATACTGGTGCGCATATTATCATGCGTGCCCGCGAAATCATCGAACAGATTGGCCGCCCATTGGAGTTGGACACCGATGGTATTTGGTGCATGTTGCCCGCCTCGTTCCCGGAGAATGTGACAGTACTAACAAAAAATCCAAAAAAAGCTAAGATCAATGTGTCTTATCCAAACACCATCTTGAATTTCATGGTCAAAGATTACTTCACCAACGATCAATACCACGAACTGGTGGGTGCAAATAATCTGCATTATGAAATCCGTTCCGAAAATACGATTTTCTTTGAAGTTGACGGTCCGTACAAAGCGATGGTGTTGCCTGCATCCAAGGAGGAGGGCAAGAAGTTAAAGAAGCGCTATGCGGTGTTTAACTTTGATGGATCATTGGCTGAATTAAAGGGGTAAACAAATGGCGTAGCAAAAATGTGTAGCAGACAAAAGTTTATTCATGCTGTGAATATGTGAATATTTTAGGTTTGAAGTGAAGCGGAGAGGTGAATTGCAGTTAATCAAAATTTTCCAGTCTTCAGTGTTTGAATCGTTTTTAAAAGGCAATACTCTTGAGACTTGTTACGCTGCTGTCGCACAGGTCGCTGATTACTGGTTGGATGTTTTGTTTTCGCATGGCCGCAATCTGCCAGACTCGGAGTTGTTCGAATTAATCTCGGAGAATCGCTCGATGTCGCGAAAGCTCGAAGATTATGGTACTCAGAAGAGTTCGTCGATCAGTACAGCCAAGCGTTTGGCTGAGTTTTTAGGCGATCAAATGGTGAAAGATGCTGGTTTGGCTTGCAAGTACATTATTTCAAGGAAACCGGATGGCGCTCCTGTCACTGAAAGGTAATTCTTAAAGAATTAAAGACCGCTGCACCGCTGGAACGAGAACAAAAAGTCAATTCTGATATACGATTTTCTGACATTCAGCCAATCGAAAGCCAGAATTGACTTCTCGTTCACGGGCTGTTATGCAGCGGTCTAGAGTCCTGGCTTTTGATTGGCTGATTGTCAAATTTTTCTAACATTCAGCCAATCGAAAGTCAGAATTCAGTTTTCGTTCTCGTTCGCGTTCAGTTGTGCAGCGGCCTTAACACATTATTAAAGCTCTTCGAATTTGTTTATTATTTGTTCCGTAGAGCTATTCCATTAGCGATTTTCCAAGCAGAAGAACCTGTTAAAAATCATTTCTTGCGCCGATGGCTGAAAGATCCCACAATCAGCGCAGTGGACATTCGCGATATACTCGATTGGAATTATTACATCGAGCGTCTTGGTGGCACCATACAAAAGATTATCACCATCCCAGCTGCCTTGCAAGGCATTGCAAATCCAGTGCCGCGCGTCCGACATCCCGATTGGTTGCACAAGAAAGTATTGGAGAAGAGTGATAAATTCAAGCAGCGCCGTATCGACGATATGTTCTCCTCGGCGCCGAAGCCGACACTGCAGGAACGAGACTCTGCCAACGCCAACAATCAAATGAACTGTGATGATATCGAGGATATCGGCAGCAACAGAAACCTAGCTGCTGCTAGGCCAGTTGTTGCTACCGTCTCGAAAAGGAAACGCTCAGATAATGAGTTTGAAGATATAGATTTAGCGAAGAGTTGGCAGGAAGTGCTCGGCAATCCGCCATCGCTAGGTGACACGGACGAAGAGCTACTTATTTGGCTACAATTTCACAAACGCAAGTGGAGGTATCAAGCGTTGCAGCGGAATAACGGCGAGTGGAATAATAAGAAAAAGAATAAAACCAATATGGCGGCTGTGGTACGTACAGGGCCGACCACTCTAGGCAGTTTTCTACAGAAAACGCAAAGGAGCCTGATGGTGAACAACTGGCAGGTTTTGCAGGTGGCACCTTCAAATAGGCCGGGTGAATACAGGTTATGGGCACTTGTAAGTTGACTTCCACTGTAAGCAAAGCAATTTACACACAAAATTCATCACAAATTCATCATTAGGTACAAAGCGAACTCCACTTGATTAAACTGGTTGTTCCTCGGATCTTCTACGCTAATCTGAGGACACCAAAGTGCGCCGATGAAGGCGCCCTCTTTAAAAAATGCAATCGAACATTGCCACGTTCTCGACAAACGTTTCATTTGTATTTATACAGCGTTCCCGAGGAACTATTCCAGGACCATGGAAAGTATGTTGTTTATTGCCAGTTATAGTCGTTCTTTTATGTTTTCTGTAACTTTCTAGGAAAATCTATGTTGATCAAACCGAACCGGATGTCGAAGGCGTTTATGAAACGCAGATGCCGCCACTGTTTCGCGCGCTGCTTCAAATTGGATGCGTATGCAAAGTAGCCAGAGGTGTGACGAACAATACGGAAACATTTGCGTTGGATGAACTGGACATTGGGAGCGTTGCCCGTCAACCTTACCTTCCTCGCGAGGCTTTGAAACATGTTTATTTGTATCAGCATCGCGCCAATGTTGGTTCCCGGCAAATCTTTGGTGTGTTCCTTACGCCATTGCGGAAAGCGTTGATTACCGTGGTTGATTCAGTGCGCACCAACATGATGCCGAATTTGCATAATTTGTATCAAGCTGAACGCATCGTAAAGTAAGTAAATTTAGACCAAATTGAGGCTTTCCAGTGATCCGTCACTTTCAAGGTTTGAGGTTGGAAAGGCAAGCGATGGAGGGCAAACAAACTGAAACAGACGCCGCTGGCAGTCGGTGTGTGAGAGAGAGAAACGGTTTGTTTGCCCTCCAATGCTCCAGCTGATTTGGAATGCCTAATTGTTCTTTTTAACATGATGTCAACATGATAAGAATTTGTGATACAGGGCGGAAAGAAATCCCGATGAAGACTTGTTGCCACCAGATGGCATCACGTTTGAGGTACGCGTTGAAACCAATATACAACAGGTGTATAAGTTGATACAGAAAACGTTGCAAGCATACAAAGACGAAAAGAAAGGTCCAACTTTGCTTGCCGTGCAAAGCGTTGATGAACTGCACAGTCTTGTGAGTCATATGCCCACGTTGAATGATTTCCCCACGACGCAAATTCATGTGCAAGACGTGGAAGACTTGTACAACAACTTGGAATGGCAAAAAACTGGCGCAAAGGCGATGATTCGCCATTATCTCAACAGCGAACGCATTCTGGAGTTGATGACCGAACAGTGCAGGTATTTCCACCTTCCCATTGGCAACATGCCAGCGGATCCAGCGCTTTTCGGCGCCGATCTCTTCTATGCTCGCCATTTAACGAAACAAAATCATATCCTTTGGTGTTCACCGTATGACAAGCCGGATCTGGGCGGTAGCCAAGAGAACAACGCGCGCCTCCTGGCGGAGAGTCACGAAACCTCCAGCGAGGTGTGCAACAACCCAGGATGGTATTCCAGCGCTTGTATTGAACTCGACATTGACAGTTTGGCTATTAATACACTACTGCAATCGCATCATGTTACTGATATTGAAGGTACGAGCGCTGCGACTGCGTTCGACGCGGCGACAGCGAAATCATTGGACGATATGATGAGTGCCAATGCACCGCTGACCACGTACGATGAAACAGCACGCTGTGCGGAGGCTTACAAGATTTTGCGCTCCATGGCGAGCGCATGGATGCGGGACATTTCAATGTATCGCAATGTGTTTGCCGACTTTCAAGTGATTCACTTCTATCGTTGGCTGCGATCGCCCAAAGCGCTGCTGTTCGATCCTGCACTGTTGCGCACGTTGCAGAACCTGATGAAGAAGTTGTTTATTCAACTGGTGGCGGAGTTTAAGCGTTTAGGCTGTACTATCGTTTATGCTAATTTCAACAAGATTATTGTTTGCTCGAAAAAGAGGAAATTGGAGGATGCTGTCGCTAATATTGAATTCGTCGTGGCGTCAATTCGAAATAAGGAGTTGTTTCATTCTTTGGAAATTACATACAGGTGCATTATGAAGCTTTGCTGTTGGTAGAACATGTTTGATATGTTACACTCTGTGATTTTTCTTTATTTAGACAATGTTGGGAGCAGTTAATTTGGCTGGACACAGCTAACTATGCGGGTATACAAGGAAAGTTACCCCAAGAAGCTGAAGAAACAGCTAATGAAGATGGAGATGATTTGGTTGAAAACGATGAAGAGGAAACAAACGTAGAAGAGGATAATGATGCAGTAAGTACAAATATTGGATTTTTAAAAAGTGAAAACCGTTCTGTGCTCTTTGGGCTGCTTATAGATGTTGCGTCGAACGCGTTTAGGAAATATGAACGATTTTGCAACACGTGTTTTCAGACATGTTGAATAACTGCTTACCTTTGAAAGCATATTTGGGGTACTTGCCAATTCCTGAGGGGGTGGCAATGGGGTGCAAATTAAAGAGCGCCTCTTTGGCTGTGCAAGCAGCTAAAGAAACTAAAAATGGAAGCACGCGTTTAGGAAATACGAACGATTTTCCAGCACGCGTTTTCAGACATATTGAAAAACTGCTTAACTTTGAAATCATATTTGGGGCACTTGCCGCCTCCTCAGGGGGTGGCAATGGAGTTCAAATTAAAGAGCGCCTCTTGGGCTCTGCACACAGCAAAAGGAACTTCAAA
>JARJDQ010012531.1:0-10128 GCA_030264215.1 Geostiba sp. GC000077 | reverse complement strand
GCCTTTTATTGATTATTGATTATTCCTTTCATTTCCATTGATTTTCAATAATGACTCTTGAATTTTGAATTCTTCGTGAATGGCGTGTCTTGACAGCATGCGCATTTGGCCGCAACCGTCCGCGAGCGAGCGTGATGCAGCGACACGACGCGCTAATATCAGACTGCGCGTGGAAAAGATTAGACCAGAATTAGACGTACCACGTACGGTCGTTTGTTTATGCATGATGTAATGTTTGTATATAACGGCCACTCTGTAGGATGTAGCGATGTAGGATGCGGAGAAACTTTGAAATAAGAGAAATGTAGAAATGTAAATTTGATGACGTAGCCACGTAGCTGACGCTACCGAAGGGGCCGATGGAAGAAGGATGCAAGATGCAAGAAGCAAGTCAACCTTGGATGCCATGCTTGACCTATACCTGACCTTCCAAGTCAACAGCATTTTGACAAATGACTTTGACTCGCGGGCTGGAATTCGTCTCTAGTGCCCGACCCCTCGGCAGCCCGACGTGCCCGACTTTCATTCGATTTGCACTTACAACAAACTGTTTTCTCCACACTGTTTGGCAATATGATAAATAATTGAGTATAATTATTGCCGATCCGCGTAATGTAAACGTCCCGCCTGGTGCCGTCTAACCAGTGCACACCTATTGAACATTAAAATCATGTTGGCCCGCTTCTAATCGGGCGATATTACAGCAATGAATGGTGTTACTCCCCTTGAAACAACTGTTGTTGATAGGAAGCCGATAATTACATGTGAGTAGTTTGCATTCTTGATTCCTCATTCTAATAAATCTTTTCAATTTAATCTTGAAGGTGCTGGAGAATTGGAGGTATTTTCTGGCATTGAAGATGCTCTCTGTGCAGCACTCCCAGAAGACACCTGTGAGTTCCGCAGATCACTTGGCAGGAGCATAAGAGATGTTCACATTGGGGCCACCTTTGCGCCATTCAGTCCTAAAGGTTTGCCAAAAATCACCCAATGGGATCTTATTCGGCAACCCTTATTTCATATCTATTGGACAGAGTGCAATGTATGTTTGTGACTTATATATTTTACATTCTGACTTAGTTACTACTAAACTTTTAATTTATAGGATGTTGATGCATACAAAGGCAACATCAAGGAAGACATTGATGACTGGTTGAAAGAATTAAACAACCGGGACATTCCTGATTGGCTAATTGTAGTTGTAGAAAACTTTGATGGCAAAAGAGCCAATAAACTTCTGCCTAGGACCACAGTTTTAGATAAAATCAGAGGCGACTTTGCTCCCAAGCATGGAGACAGGTGTATTTCAGTGATAAATCCTGGAAAGGTCGAAGTTCGAACTGCAGATTCATGGCGTGGTTTAGTCGTTCGAATTCGGCAATTAGTCCTCATCAGCTATGCGAAAGCCATTGCAAAGTTAGAGGATCACGTCCGGCAGCAAAGAGAGAAACGAAACGAGCAAGGATGGCAATTTATGGAATATTTCAAGCTGCAGGAAGAGCTGGCACAGGTTTTAGAGATGTTGGGATTGTATGATGAGGCGCTAGTGCAATATGATGAGTTGGATGCTCTGTTCTCCCAGTTTGTGGTAAATGGGCCAGTTGGGGAGAATGTTAATTGGCTAAAAGCCTTCCAGATGCCATTACAGCGATGGCACTCATTGAAATTAGGTCCATGTATTCTTCCCGAGGACCCATCATTGTTAGAACTGAGGGCTTACCTGTATGCTAAACAAGCACACATGTTATTGCTGGGGAACAAAATTTGGGAGGTAAGAAAAGAAGAAACGTTTTTCTTCTCATTTGAGAACTTTGATCAACATTTTGTACGGGTGCATAGGTCGCGTCGAGATGTCTGCCATTTTTACACAGCTGTACGCGAGAGTTGGTTATTCTGGAGATAACTGCCCCACAAGGCGCGGTTGCCTGCTGGCTGTTCTTGGCCTGCATGGAGGTGCTGCATGCTTGTGAAAAGTACAACCAGGCCGAGCAGATTGAGGCTTATTCCACGCACACTGCCAGTTTGTGGGCGTATGCTAGTCAAAAAGTAAGATGTCGTTTGTGTAAAAATGGTTGCGTTAGTTACATAATCTAATTGGTGCATTAGTTGCGGTTTCTTGGCGAACTTTGCGGACTGATGCCAGGGGATGCCCCCACGTCGGATCAACTGCACATGGTGGTCTATTTGTCTGCCGGCATGGGCGACAATCCGGGGCGGCCGGAGTGCCCGTCACCGACGGATAAGCTAAAGCAGGCGTTGTGTTCACAAACATCTTTCAACAAAACGTATCTTGAACTGGCCGAACTTGCCATGGGAACATACAAACATATCGGCAGATTACGTTCGGCGCGATTGATTGGCAAAGAAGTTGCTTCCTTTTATCTTCTATTAGGTGAGTGTGGCGTTCATCTCATTGCATCTCATTGCATGTTCTGCAAATCTACATTCTCAGGGTTAGTCAGCGGTTAGTGTTCCTCAGTTCCTAACAAAAATAGCGTTTTTTATGCCGGGTTTACACTTGTAACAAATCTGCTACATAACAGCGATATTTTGAGATATTTTAAATGTTTTCCGGACGCGTTCTCTTTGCCGATTAGGATATATCCAAGAAGACGCTGTTTAAGATGCACATCGACTTAAGAAATGGAAGTACTTTCCACCGCGACGGTATTTTGATCGTAATTTGCATGTATTGTATCAAATAACTGAAAAAGTCAGCGCAAAATACACAAGTTAATCCAATGTAAAATTGTTATTGTCAAGAAAAAATGTTAATATTACTACAACAGCTCCCTTCAGAGGAATTACGCGTTTTAATTCACTCAGCATAAAAATTCATAATTTTACAACAAGAAACTGTTGTTTGCAGGTGAATTACAAAAATCAGCCGCTTTTCTAAATGACGCTCTCAAAACCTTCGAACAAGATAATTGGCGCGAGCTTGCAGCACAAACTCAAATCGAACTCGCCGAATGCTATAAGAAATGCGGCGACATACGTAAATATGTGCGGGCGTGCGCCGCCACCGCTGCCGCCCCAGAAATAGACAACCTTATCCGCTGGTCGTATCACGACGAAATGAACAAAGCGTTGAGTGGCTCGCAACTGGACCGAACACTGATAGTGCCTTTTAAAGAGATGATCAAAATAGTAAGCGTATGCGTACAGACTGCTAGCAGAGACGAACCCGTAATGCAGGACAACGAGATCGTGATTGAACTGACGCTCTTCTCCAACTTTCCAAAAGAGGTCCTCTGCGATCGAGTGCTAATCTCCATCGAGACGGAGCTGCATGATAAGAAGGAAAAGAAGGGCCGTAGGTCAAGCAACATTATCACCAGTAAGGACCTCAAGCAGCAAGACACCTCACTTCAGAGGCTCAATATCCAGCGTCACCTTGATTACCAACAGGATAAAACACTTTCAAGTGCAAGCGTCGTTTGTAGCAAAACGCCTTTAAAACGAGCTGATAGCACGGCAGCGCCGATTTATCACAGCGAGTTCAATGACTTCCTAGAATTAACCAAAACAAAACTATCGCCTGGATTAAATACATTCCGTTTGCGCAAAACAGCCGATAAAGTGGGCAAATACTATTTGGGGCAAGTCGCGCTACATGTCAAACTCATGGAGTTGATTTCAATCTCTCTAACGCCAAAGTTGTTCTTTGAGGTGCGAAGGGAGGAGCCGAGTGTAAAGCTCGAAGATCAAAGTGCTCTTTTGTCCGGCATAGAGCAAACGATGCAGCTGATTGTGACCATTGGCAGTTATAAAATTATTGAAAACTGCACCATAAAGATGGCCGCCTCGCTTGGGTTGTCCCTTCAATATGGCAGTGATGGCAACGATTTTGTCACTTCCATTGAGGTGCCGTTGACGCACAATGAGCCTTTCACGACAAGCTCGACGCCGATCAGAGTGTTGGCGGACATGCCATCGAAAGAACATCAAGTAACAATCTCATGCCCTTGGTCAACGAAACCAATCCCATTGGTGTTCGACTTCTCATCGCCGATGAGCGCCACATGGCGACTGTTCACCGTCCAGCATCGGAAGTTCATTCAGATTACATTGACGAGCCACTGTGAGCAGGTCTTCCACGTCGTGGAGAACGAACTTTTGTTCAATAATGATGTGAAAGTAAACGGATTTAACGATTTTTCTAGTCAAGTGAGTATAGATGGCGCTAGGCTAGTCCGATAGCGAACACGAACACGTACGCGGAGCAGAAAAAGAAAAAAACTCAAAAACAGATTCGGTGATTGCTCCCAAGCCACGGGAGCGATTTGAATTTTCTCTTCGGATTCCTTTTGCTAAAATAATCCGCCTTGTAAGCCTTTTTGCGCGGCCGCCAGAGGGCGCTGTTCACCCCAACAGTTTATTCCCGTTTTCTCCAGAACGATGTTCCCGAGGGAAATGCAGATGATGGCAAAACCCGCCAAAACATATGATCTATCATTGTAGACATTTCAACCCTATAGCTTTTCGCGTTTCCGTACACTGGGCGAAAAAGTAAAGTTTGAAATGTTTGAAATTGGGAAATTTCGGAAACGCGAAAAGCTATAGGGTTGAAATTTTCCATAATGGTAGAGCATACTTTTTGACATGTTTTGCCATCATCTGCATTTCCCTCGGCCCTCGGCCCTATGGCGCCCGCGCAAAAACGGTTTACAAGGCGCATTATTTTTAGCAACAAGAATCCGAAGAGAAAATTCAAATCGCCCCAGTGGTTTGGCAGTAATCATCGAATCTATTTTTGAGTTTATCTCTTTCTGCTCCGCGTCCGTGTAACGAGTTCGCTTTCGGCAATGCATTGGCCTATATTCGAGGATAAATGAAAAACACTGTAGGCGCTAGAGAACAATAAATGCATGTGTCATGTTTTAGGATATAACAAAAGGTTTGAGCTTAGTATTTACATATGAAATGCTCCACTCTGGTAATCTAACAAACGAAGAGTTCGACGCGACGAAAGGAATATTTAATTTGCGCTACCAGCTTGTCGGTGCCGGCGAGAAGAGGCGCCTCTTCAGCTACAACTTCAAGCTCATCAACTATCAGGTATTGTTCGCATGTTATATCAATGAGTTTGCATGTTTTACTGACTTTGCCACTTTCAGCATGTGCTTTCTTTCGTGGCGGTAGAAATAAATGTGGATTATGATGTTTTCAGACGTTGTTTCAAGTGCACGCGCGCGTCGAGCCGACGAAGGGTAGTGAGTTTTGTCGCGTCGGCGCTGTGTGCCATCTGCACCTGCAAGTACGGCCCGCGGGCCGCCAGCTGCAGGAGAGCGGCGGCTCGCTCATGTACGAGGTGCTCGCCGAGCAAAGCATGTGGGCGGTATGCGGGCGAACGGCGGGCGTCATTTCGTTCGACACCGATTGCGACGCACAGAGTGTCGTTCTCGACGTGATGCCACTGAACAGCGGCTATTTGCCGCTGCCGCTCATTCGGCTCTCGAAATACATACCGGCTGATTTCGGTAATACCGGTAAGCAAGACTATCCCATCACCATCATAAAGTGGTTGCATACTTCTCTACAAAGGGTGCTTGTTTGCAGATAAAGCTGAACAACATCCGAGATTAATTCGTTTCAATGCTGGGCAAGTCTACAACGCGAGCAAGGGCCAGCAGGTGCACGTGATAAGCTCGGGTGTCGACGGCTGAGCGACGGTTGCTCTCCACCCTGTAAAACGTCTAAACCATTGTGATTTAATTTTGTGCCAATTTATGATTTGCTCGCATCACATACACAAACACACATCCGACGCCCTCTCATTGAGTTCACGATCGATTGATCGCTAAAATATAGTGTTTAGTATTTAAGCTACGGTACCATGCAGTCGCACCTCGCACACGATTGCGATTGCGATTGGTTCTGATGGGACAGGGAAACAATCGGTGACTGGTGACTGGACAAATACTCATTCATATATCAAAAATCAAAACAGATCAATGTAAATAGCGCCCCTTCTATAAAATAGATCAATACCTAGCTCTAGGTGCCTACAACGCTGAGACGAGCTAAAATGAACTTTAAATTGTATTGTATTACAAATAGAATTATAAATATTTTATATCTAAAACTGTCTCCAAGCAAGTCTTTGCCTGATTTGCGTTAGCGTTTCACTGTTTGTTGGCGCGTTGGCACTTAACTGCAGTTATCACAAGTGTTCACACTTGTCCTTGATCCTTATCAAATCAAAGATCAGTCTTTGGCCCCAGTGACAGCGGAATGGCCTGCAGTTCGGTCCGCAGGCAGAGGAACTCGCCGCAGACGCACATCAATGCGCCGCAAGCGACATTCAACGCCCACCAGGAGAACGTTGTCGGGAAGGAGCCGTTGTACATCCAGCAGGCAAATAAATGGATGAAGTGCCATGTCCAGCTGAAGTCAAGGCACAGTTTTGTTCTCTCCACAATTTTCCAAAGAGCCACTGACCCAACAAGGGAGTTCAGTACAAAGGAAGCTATGATTATCTTGCCACCAAAGTCTCTCACATGGATTTCCTGTTGAGTAAATTGCTGATATTAATATGCAGTGGTTATATTAACCCAGTTTTAACCCAAAAATAAATAACTTACATGATATTCAAAAATGTGATCCAGTGAGCGAGTCTCTCCAACCATTCCACCAAGAACAGTCAATAATGCACCAAGTGTAGTGTAGAGAATCATCTGTATGGATAGAATCTGGCCTATGATGAGCCATGGATCCCATTGGTGATATCGGAAGGATCCAGTGAGTTTCTTCATATTGTGATTACCCAATTTCTTCAAATACCTGATAGATTTAATACCCCAGGAATCCAAACTCATTTAATATCATGCCTATGACCTATGACTGAAGAACGCTTAATTAGTTTACTGTGTTATTCCATTGTTTTAAATGTCTTTATGAAGGAAATTTACTTATTTATCTCAGATGTGTCATGATTGAGCAGGACCACCAGGACGACAGGACCAGACGGCAGGAAATTGGCAAGTCCGTAGGAAGCTGAAAGCTGGAAGGTCGGGATTCGGGAACGTTGAATGTAGGTTAGTTTGGATTTGACATGGTCAACATGGTTTGACGTTTGCGTTTGACGTTTTACCAGCATCCATGCATTTGCAACATTTTCATGTGAACATAGTGTTCACATTTAACCCGAACCCCGAACTTAGTGTAGGACATGATAGCTAATGATAGATAGTGCATAAATCGCGAATATTAACGGAGTTCTACCACAGAGTTCAAGATCCAGCCACTTTTTACTTCGTTTTTACGTAAAATTCACTCGAAGTTTCGTATACAATGCTAGTTTATGTTTATTATGTACAAATACTAAATGTCAATGGGACAAAATAAATGCTATAACGGATTTCTATATTGCTATATGGGAAACGTCCTATGGAATGGATAAATGTGCTATGGATAGGTGTACTATGGAATAGATTAATTCCAGTGCCGTATCATGCCGCCTGGTCTATCAACCCCCTTGGTCTATCAACCCCCTTGCTCCCCGTGGGAGCTTTATTTCCAGTTGGCCCCAAAAATCGCTCGTTGGCGCACCCGACAAGCTCTGGTTGGCGAAAGTTCATTTCCTACACGAAAGAGATTTTAAGGGAGCA
Source organism: Geostiba sp. GC000077 (assembly GCA_030264215.1). Classification (NCBI taxonomy): domain Eukaryota; kingdom Metazoa; phylum Arthropoda; class Insecta; order Coleoptera; family Staphylinidae; genus Geostiba; species Geostiba sp. GC000077. Next base: position 2,515 of record JARJDQ010012531.1, on the reverse strand, counting down.
TTGGTATTGGCGACTTGTATCTCCTTAGTTTGTTGCTCTCTTCATGTATTCAATCACTAATAAATGCGTTCATTTCGTCCTTTATGCTGACTTTTACTATACAAATTAACAAGTTTATGCTATATTAACCTATCAATGCACACTCGACTTCCCCTGAATGAGAGCTTTCACTGTAACAAATACATTGTTATATACGTTGTTTTCCACTGAGGTATGTAATGTATATAAGTGGAAAACACCTGGCAACTAATATAAATTCAATTGATCTGAAATGCATTGTTTTCAAAGCCACCGTATTGATCAGAAATCATGGTTTTCGACTATGGGAGCAGATAAAATCATTTTCAATGCCTCAACTGGTCTCAGATCCAGATATCACTCATCTCACGTTCTGATATCATCGTGATGTCGAGCTTTATCCTTGATGTCTAGTGCTCCACGGCTCATCTCGCTCACTCGCTCATTCCTAGCTACACATAGCTAAATGCTTGCGTGTTGCGCAGTTGCGCCTTTTGCGTTGGTGTGCGGTGCGCCCGGTGTGGCGGTGTGCGTGTTTTCGTTATTTGTCGCGCATTTGCGCCGTACGCCGCTTTTGCTTTATGTACTTTGAGGAAGGTCATCGCGCATAAAAAGTCTGCCAATCGCAAGAGCGCACAAACGCGCCATGCGAGAATGAAACTCTCATCTCACACATATGTCTCACACAGTCTCGCACGCACTATTATTTTACTCACAGCCTCACAATCCTCACATGCTCACATGCTCATAGCCAAGCATAGCGCATAGCACATAGCCTCAGAGCTGGGGCCAGAGCCAGAGCCAACGAACGAGCCCGCCGCCCGCCCATTCCTGCTGCACGTCGCCACGCTCGTCGCTAGCCGCTAGCTGCCTACGTGTTTTCTGTTTACTGTTGCACATTTCGGGCAAGCAAGCAACGCCGCTCGCACTCCGTAGTTCGTACTCGTACCATATTGTGCCATTGCCATATTGAACGTCTCACCCGGCACGTGAACAAGAATATTCATTTCGTCGGCAAACGATTTGCAACTACGGTAACAAACAACAAGGGCTGATCATGTCCTCACCAAGCAAAGCCGAGTGCGAGCTGAAAGCTGGCCATCCGCCGGCAGGTAAACATACGTTTATTTTTAAATAATATAGATCCGAATAAAATCATACCAATGCCGATAAGAGATTACAATTATTGCATCATGTTTGTTCACACCATGTTCACATCACTACTGTTACCAATTAACAACATTGACATTTATATTCTATTCTTGTCTAGTGAAAGCTGGTGGTATGAGAATCACACAGCACAAGAACCATCGTGAGCCGTCTGGTCTCGGCGAAGAGACCACCACATTGAAGGTGTCTGGCAGTCCACCAAAGACCACAGCCATCTCAGGTGCACCAATCAAGGGCAATGCTGACTTCCCTTCAGAGGCTGTGCAGAGCTTCCACAAAGAGAAACCTCCAGTGAATGTGTGCATGAAGCCTCAGGTGAACATCCAACAACCCAGGAAGTAGTCAGGGAATATTTACAACTAACTTCTTTATTCAACTTAATGTTACAAAAAAAAAAAAAAGCAAACAATACTTCTCTACACTAAAAGTAAAAAAATAGCATTTAAATATTTCCAGTGAGCAGGTAACTTTTATTTATAATTCAACCACATTCTATGCTTATCATGTAATATGATAGTCATGTTATTTTTGTTAATTTTTTCTTATTGTCTATTTTCTGAGTGAGATATAGAAGTGGTTTTTGAAGAATACTATGAATGATGAAAATTTTAAATTGAAATGCATATTTTGAGTACATATTGGATAATGGAATTTGAAGGTGACAACGTTTTTGTGAAGCGTTTGTTACTGGTGAATGGGTATGATCAATGATTAATAAGTTTATAAATAGTTTATTGCATATTTAATATACAATGTACTAAAATTTGATTCTTTTTTTTTCTGATGCACTAATAATTACTTCTCATCATTTGCCTGTGAGGAAGATGCGCACTTATTCCAGCCGAGTTTTGCCTTCGAGGTTTTGTCATTTTTATCCAGTGGCTTCAAGTGGGCCGCAGCAACGATATCTCTAAAATTGTATAATCTTGTAAATATGAACATACCGTCACAACAAACTGTATGTGACTTGACTGATAAGATTGATAACCGACAGGCAATCAACACTAACACTTTGTGAAACGAAAACGATGTCTGCCTAAAGCGCTAAAGCTACGTTTCCATTACTAAGTACAACGCCACAAATGTTTTGTTGCGTTTTCGCGTACTGTTTCCAAACATACATTTTTAAGCTCAATTTATAAAGTTGAAGTTGAGTTTCAAAGTTGATTTTATTCAATTTGTTTCCTACTGAAACTTGATTGAAACACTTTAATAGGGTATCAACAATGAAGTTCCTTGGAATTGATACAAAGTTGTTTCCATTCCCTTAGCAAAATGTAGAGCCCACAATTGCCAGGATCTGAGAACAAACTTAATCCAGGGACTG
>JARJDQ010012523.1:0-20909 GCA_030264215.1 Geostiba sp. GC000077 | reverse complement strand
CTACTGCTACATTTTAGTCTTCCAAGTTACAGTAGTTGCAGTACATATCACAAGCAGCGTCTGGGTACATTCTGGTTACAGTCACTCGCATGCATAAAGTCTTACTTTCTACACTAGCTATACAAACTACTATTATTTTCGTTGATAGGATACGAGGAACCCTATAGGTTCACAATGCACATGATGCGACTGATATGTGATCTACTCTTTGATTGAAGCCTTCAGACCATTTCAAACGGATTTGGGATTTTGGAAGCATTTATAAGTCAGGGAAAGGTGGGATCATAGTTTGCAAATTCTGACTGTTATGCATGGATAGTCCAACATTTTCAAAATCAAGATTATTCAAGATATTTTACCTCAAGATAAGATTGAAAGACCAACAATATACCAAGATGAGAATAAAATAATATTTCTTGATTATTTTCAAGAGAAGATCAAGAATTAGGCTCAAGACCAATATTATTGGCTTGGTGAAACTTTAGCAGTAATGGGGTCTATTACCTTCCGCGTTAGGTATTATTATAATTTGGAAAGGAAGGCGAAAAATGACAACGGGAAATAAGACAATAAATTTAGTTGAAGATTGATGCTGGATGGCGTGGACCATGACGAAACGAAACGACGCATCCCGGCGCTCCAAGATATACAATTTTCAAAGCAGGAAAGAAAAACAATCCGCACGCCATGTTGCGACATCCACACGACTATAGACGTATCGCTTGGAGAATAAGTGCTTGAGTAATCAGCGGATCGCAGTGTTTGGACACACACTGAGCGGCTACTCGTTTTCATTTCGTTTCTTTTGCAGCCTCCATGCTAGAGGTTTTTGATTCGGGCATTTGGGAATTCACCCCCGCGGTGTATTCCATAATGTACCAATCCAACCAACAACGGAACAGAATGTAATGACAGCGCCTGCGGGATTTACCTACTGGGGTCTACACAAAACCAAAATACAAAAATCTCATCTCCCAAATAAACGGCTACAATCATCCAGCAACAAAGGATCCAGTGGATCCACATGTATAGGTTTAATAATTTTAGATTTGGAAACACACATTGAGACGATGAGACCTTTTTTACGGCGTGCACTTCCTGTGGCAATTTTTCTCGTTAATTCCTAGATCTTTTCGGCTGGCGTTGGATGAGTTTTGTTCACGAAAATATCCGCTGGCTCACTCAGCGCCGCAGTCTAATTCCGACCGATTTCGCCGCTTTCCTGCGCCACCCTGGACACTTACTAATGGCACGCCATTTATCTACTTCACCTTATATTCACTGCGCTCTGCGCTGAAGCCTTCTCCATCCGCTGTGTGCACGACCCCTACGTCTTTCGTTTGCTTTGCATTTGCATTCAGGTTTTTTCTTGCACGGGACGCACACAAAAGGGCACTCTCCGCGCTCAGGCCGCTCAGTTTGCGGAAAAGTCAAGCGGAGGTTACGTTGGTGTCACGTTTGTTATGAGGTGTTGAGGCGCATACATCTTTGCGGGTAGAAGACATTAACGTGAGAGCCGTGTACGGCGGCCATTCAAGATCCCCCCGTTCGGGTTCGGGCTGAGAGAGGTGGGACCTTGACTGATTCAACCGGTGCATCCTTTAATGGTGGGCTTCGATTCCACTGACATGGGAATTAAGCAATTTTCGATGCCAAATTCTACCTTTCCACCGCACGGTTGTATGGTATTATGCTGTGCATTTGGGGTACAACCTTGAATTATGCAAAATTCTTGCGTAATTACACAAAATTTGTCTATGTCAATACCAAGTGGAGAAGGGTCTTTCCTGACGCAAAGAAAAGAGTTGCTCTGAGCTCTGAGGTAGTACCTTACCTTACACAGTACCAGGCAATTTTTGGGGGAATAGATCAGTTTTGCGTAAACTTGCCATTTCTCATGGCCACGCAGGTATTTAGCAATTTATCAGTGTTTAGCATTCAAAGAACTTCATGATTCCGTCTATTAATTTCTGTCACTGAAGAATCTCCTCTGTATTCTTAGTTCTCAGTAAAAACATGCCAAAATACAGGGAAAAATAACAATATACTGATATATACAGGGTGTAAATGAATTGCGCGATTCTTTGATAAATTCTGAGTATAAAATCTTAATACAAAAATGTTCACACTCTCTTCGGTTGGTCACACGAGGTCATCAAAGTTGCGAATTTTAGGTTACAAATATGATTATAATAGCACAATTCTTTTTTGTTGAACAGTACCAGTTTTAAAAATCGAAGACTTCTGCAAAGTCAGTTCTCTCTTAAATAGCATTTAACCTCAATGGTTAACACTTTAAAACTTTGTATAGAATTAATTCAAATTAATTTAGGTCAAAGTTTACAAAAATATTAATAATTCTGGATAGATGCTATTTAAGAGAAAACTGATTTCGCGGATGTATTTGATTGTTACAACAGCTGCTGTGCTACGGAACAAAATTTTGTTATTGTGCATATTTATAACCTAACGAAGAGAGTGTGAACATTTTTGTATTAAGATTTTATACCCAGATTAAGATCCTCTACCCAGAATTTATCAAAGAATCGTGCCATGTGTTGCTTATCCGCCAATCCATTTACACCCTGTATACTGAATATGGCTCCAAATTCTCAAAAAAAAAATATTTAGCGTGACAGTAGTTTGTGGTCAATTACGTGCATTATTGATGAGTCCATCAGTGACAAGAATTACTAAACCATTTGCTGGCTACCTTTCAGTGTCAAATTACCTTGTACAGTTGTTATCATTTAATGACCATTGTCCTAAAAGTCCAAAACTCATGCGTCATTAGACACAACCTAAAAAGCACTAAAAGCTTAGTGCGTATAGTGCGTCAATTAAGACAAAGTGAAATGTCTTCATTCTAACTACCATGTTCGATGTGTTTCAATATTTTAGTGTTGCGCCACTAATTCGGAGGGAAATAAATGACCACATTGTGTTACTGAGTGAGGAGTGACAATTGCATAATTTTATACGATGCGGCTAGCCAACACTGCATTTGACGGTCGGGGGGTCGGCGTTGCCATTTTGCACATTTTAAAACGTGCGGTGGGTGCTGACGAATGATTAAGCGCGCTCTTTATTCAAAACCCGAATGGCGGGCATTTCGGCGAAACAATAAAATATAATTACATTTCACTTATCACTCATTCATCTGTTTTTGGGAGGCCTCGCATTTTGCGGGGGCGCAAGCCACATCAATACAGAGTCCTCCCGCTCCTCCGAAACACATTTCTGGGTATTGTTCGGCGGCGGGTAAACTTTGGGGAGCTGTGGATAACGCTTGGTGGAATATGAGTGTTTTGCGACGATGATGAGCGCGAGATGAATAAAGCGCTCCACTGTTTAAACCGTTTCCTATTCATTACTATTCATTTGCCGGCGCCGCACGAAGGGCAGAGAGGAGATGAATGCCGCCTCTCTGTTGGGCATTCATCTTCCCGTGCCGCTCCTCGCTGTGCGATAGAATTATTGCAAAATGACCTCTAGTCACTTGCAGAATTTACAAAACTGTTCCGAACTGATGTGATGTGAAGAACCCTAGAAGACGGTTATGACTGTTTGAATACTTGTTCGTTGTTCCTGTTCGTCATCTCCAACATCAATTAAACCCAACACCCAACACCCAAGTAAAACATATATTAATAACAGTCAGAAACCTTTTTATGTTCACGTTAAAAGACGCATTAATGTGGAAGAGTGTAAGCATTGCACATTGTTCGATTACGATTCTCCTCTAAGATTACATCTATCCCCTGTTTCTGTTTCTGGGTATGTGAGGTGTGGTGTGAGTCTCACCCTCGGCGAACCTCGAACCTCGTCAAGTCGGACTTTATTGTACACGAACACATTATGACAATTATTTCGACCCTCTTTGCTTTTGTTCCAGCATTCTTCAACACCAAATCTTAAGCTTCCCCAATACCCTGGACCCATCGTACCCCGTACGCCACACTCCAGCGCCAGCATGAGCTTGGATTTCTATTGGCACTGAGGTCCCTCTCGATTGGCCCCTTGCACACAGACACACACACCAAACTGGGATTCGCGTCGTCTTTTTTCCACCGCTCGGATTTTTTCATCTCCGAGAGTGTTTCTCCTCGTCGACGGCGGGCAACGCAACGGAAGGGAGCCGGGCGTGTTTGTTATGTGGCAGCGTTCGTGTGTTCGTGGACGATGACTAAGTGGACTTGCTTGTTCGCGGGACGAAGAAAAATGATGATTCCGCTTTGAGGAGTTCCCCCAGGTCCCGCGTTCGCGCTCCAAATCCCGCTCGCGCGCATCCGGCATATTTTTCCTTCTCCAAGACCCTTCTTTTCTGCTTCAAACCTTTTTTTCCACCACTGCGTTTTCTGCCAATACAACTTTATACAGTTTGTACCAATTTACACCTTCTCAATAAGACCACATTAAAACTTAGATTAATTTGAATTTTGAAGAAAGAAAGTCTTTCTGCAACAGGCTGTATGTTGAAGGGGTGTAAATGTTCCACGTTCAACTTATATCCATTGAAGTGCGTTCTCCGTTTGTGGTGGGTGACTGGGTGTGCAAGTTAAACCTAATGCTGGCGCCATCAAATTCGACCCCAAATGAATGGCGGAATAAAACAAGCGCTTAAAAAGTTAAAAGTTTGCTTTGCATTGACTGCGCACTTTTAAAGACGTTTAGACAATGCAAATACAAGCCAAGCAATAATTAGCTCCATCGAATTCTCCACCATAAATCTTGCCCTCCTCCACCATCAACAGAGGTTTTCGAAGAGGAACATTTTTGGGGAAAATGCTGAATTTGAAGTTTCTCTAGATTCTCTAGATTCTAGATTCAACATCATTTGTCCAGAGCAAAAAAGGGAGGTCCTCGGGTCCGGGGAATGGGGAAAAAAGCACAGGTGTGAAGAAGCGTTATCTTAATGATCGTTATACGCCGGGAGAGGCGCAAAACATCTTCATATTATAAGTAGCCGACGCGACGTCCCACATCCTCACCAAGAGTCCATTAATGCTGCTCGCAGGAAAATAAATTATACGAGACACGACCAAAGCTTTGGGACATGGGGACGCTTGCATTCGGCGTTTCTTCATGCCCTGTCCGCGCGTCCGCCATTAAAACATTAAACGCTGGCTGGCATTTTTGATGAACTGTAACAATTTTCGTACGTTTCGATTTTGATGCGATCGTGCGATCTGCGAGGCGTTTACGTGGCGATGTACATTACGCTGCGCCCCGAACTGGCGAATTATAACCACATTAGCTCTCCATGCTCCACACTGCGACCGAACGGTAATTTCGTCTCAATCACGCAGCCATTATAAGCGTATTATATTTAAATTGCGGCGCAGGGCAAAACATATAAAACCTTTACAATCTTACAAACTTATAGTTATAATAGGCATCAGCGTTAAACCTTCGCTTAAGAGTTCAAAAGCTGCGCTCTCCTTAAAATGCACTCAACCACAATGTGCGTGAGCGCTGACCACGTTTTAATAATATCGTAATGATGGCGGATCAAATCTTATGGGACGATGATTGCTCCATCGCACTTGTGACTTGAAGGGATTCACCTCAACGATGGCACTAATGATACATATTTATATAGGACGTGTCGAATGTAGATGGTGCATCTCTTCTTGAGCTAACTAAATTGATTAAAAAAAAGATCCTATTGATGGAGAGACATGAAAGTATTTCTTCGCTGCCTTCGCTGCGATTGGATATCGATGTTTTGTGTTGCGTGCGCTGTGGTGCGCGCTGCAGCTTGAAATATGTTTAAATGTTTCCCAATCCAATGATAGTGGAAGGCTTGTGTGCATCCTGTGGTTTTGAAATTCCATAACACGCCGGAGCTGATCCACCGATTCTCGCCGTTCTCGTGTACGCCATCCATCAAAGACGCGTTTATCTGTGCGGCTGCGGTGTTGGTTTTAAAGCGACACGGCACGCGATATCCACTTACTCCTCCACTGGCTGTACCCGCAGCAACGAGGTGAAGGATGCGACTGTGTGCCATGCTGCCATGAATGAATGCAATTGATGCGCAGGTATGTGCGGAGCCTCTGGGGGTTTTGCGCTGCGCCTATGATTGCAGGAGAAACAGAAGCACCGACTATGATATCCATTCGAAATCATTAATTACAGAAAACGGATACGGCGGACGGCCATAAATAAAATTCGATGGTTATACATTTGGCAACGTCGATGTAGAGTCCACAAGCGGGACAGAGAGAGTGAGAGAGCGCCTCGGTGCGGTGTGGCTTCGGTTTCCAACCCGCCTGATGCCCCCGCGGGCCCCCACCCCACCTCAAAAAAGGGGGTGGGTTCGGATGTGACGCGATGATGGAACGAACCTCGGAGAAAAATGATCGGCGTCAAACCGCCGCGCGCTGCTGTCTTCGTCGCACTAGCGGGCGGTGCTGGCGGCGTTGGCGGCGACGACCCTTCTTCGACCCTCGTCGCTCTCTGCGCCGCTCAAGGGGTGCCTTTTGTGGGGTTGGCACTGTGCAGTGTGCGACTGTTTCGGATTGGCATGGCCGTGCCGCGGCTGGGAAGATGGTGGGGGGTGCGAGCGAGCTTGATGGATCATCGGAGGCGCGCAACCCCCCGCCCCCCTGCCGCCCGGCCCTGACGACATTGGGAATTTCCGCACGATTGCGACACATTCCCGAACGCGCTCCCCGACGCGATCTTTCAACATCGAACGAAATGAAAATGATCAGTGGGCCGTGAGGCCCCACGAGTTGCCGAACTCCTCCACACAGTCTACCCAGCAGCACCAGGACCCTTGATGTGATGTATCCGGGTGCAGCATCCCGCGCAACCCCACACCCCCGGATGAGCAAAATGCCAATTTGAATCCCGCTTCCAATCAGAATGTAATTATACCAAAATGCGAAAAGTTTCAGGACATCAGAACTGAGGACTCGGGGTCCAACTCATTACGTCTTCCAATTTATCATTTCAATATCTTTTTAAAGCAAGGAATCAATTTCCTATAGCGGCCGAGTGCACGCAAAGAATGTTTGTTGATTTTTCATTAATTTTTATCAATCCCGCTGTGATAAGGCTCTCTCTCCTCTTGGGAAAATGCAGAAGAGTTTATTCAGAGGGGGAGCCCAACATATTGAACTGAAACGGAAACATGAAAAATTCGTTCATGCTCCTACATAAAACCAATATGTCTAATGTGTTTTTTATTATTTATCAGAGCTGGGCACGCGGACGTGCGTCGTCATAGCTGATCGCCAGGAGGCCATAAATCAACTGCCTTCATTTTTCTTTCAAACTTCCCACTCATCCCAGCAAAGTCAAGCTGAAGCTTTATTTTTCCAAATTACCCACGACTCACCTTGTAAACACTTTACGCAAAATGCACAAGATATTGTAAATCTCATTTGGAGAGGATCTGCGCGAGAAATTTCTTGGTTAACGTCGGGACATTTTTTGCCCACCCCCGAGCGCATTAATAGTAAATACCTAACAAAACCAGATCGCGAAATGAATAGTAGATGAATAGACGCTGGGCGCAAGGGTATAGCACAGTGAATTACATCTCGGTTGGCTCGGTCTGCGCGGTCGGCGGCTGTGTGGGGGTGGCGGTGCCTGGGGGTGTGAGGCGCCGATCCGTTTGGTATTGTTCGAGGCCGGTGCCGCGGACGTGGATTGACGACGGGGCATTATCGCCGGCATCCATCACCGGCGTGTATCAATGCTCCGACGTCGTTCCCGTTCTTCCCACAGGAGGCCGAAAACTTTTCAGAGAGCTCCACAGCGGCGGCGGCGCGCAGGGGCAGCGCAGCGAATGCGTCGCGCGCTTGATCCCCAACTGCCATTGCACACAATTTTTTCGCTTTTTTGTTCCAGCCCCCGCGCCGCTCCATCATTGCCCTCGAGGCCTCGCTGCCTCGCTTTTTCTTCCACTCGCGGACCCGACGGCGTCCATTGTGTATTTTGGACACAAGTTTCTTCTTCAAAAAAGGGGCAAAAAATGATCATACAAAATGTATAGGTTTGAATGTTGGTTGCCGCCTGCGAAAAAGTTATGAAGGATAAAAAATGCGCGCCGATTATTTACGGGAAAGGGAAAAGGTGCCAATGTGCTCCAGGGATTGGCGCTTGGATAGGCTGGGAATTCGTATTGGTATTGGATTTGATGGTTGAAACAATGCGAATTAAATTCCTCGACAGTGTGTGCGCGGGTTGGCGGGGTGCGGTGCGCGGTGCGTTCGTAGTTATTTCGACGATTTATCAAACCCTGTGTGTTTGCAGACAGTGGGTTGTTGCTGCTGGTGTGGCGCTGGCGAATACCCTGCGGCGGGCAGCTGGATCTGGATATCCTCGTTCGGGAGCGAGACAGAGGAGATGCCAGGCGTGCGCGCGTTTCGCACCCAGTTGTCACTCCATACTAATAACGTGAATCGATCAGTAATAACGAAGTGGCATTCGGCCCATCAATCTGATTCATCTGCAAACTGAACCAGAACCCCCACTACACTCCACATACTACAGTATTACAAACAATCCAAAGCTCCTAACTCCAATTTATTTCCTCCAAATTAAAAAAAAACAAACTTTTAAGATTTGAAGCAGATTTATCTAAATGGCCAACAATTAAGGTGGGTCGGAATGAAGTCCTGAATCATCAGTAACCTTCTTTCCTTTAATCCAGAGAACTGAGAGAACAATAGCGTTAAAAATCTTGGTTCTTGAATCCATTGAAACCTGCTTGTTTTTCCCCCCACTTTTTCTTGCTTCCCGGTAAAAGGCAAGAGAACGGAAAGAGGCAAGACCTCCATTAGCCATTTCTATTTTCAATAGAGTAGCGTAATGGCCGATGTCGACTTGATGGCCTGATTGCGAAGCGTTGGATGTTTGCGGAGCCCACAAGAAACCTACGCCCGGGCGGTTCCTTGTTACACATATCGCCCTCATCAGCCTATCCATCATTCACTCTACTCCGGAGTTCGGAGTTTCGCCGCCGAAAAATCGCCGACATTGCTGCATTGACAAACCCCATGCACTCTTTCTTTGCCACCGTAAAACTGGAAGAGTTCAATGTGCGCGGGAACTGCGGGGCTTAAAGAAAAATTGATTGACGATGATTCACTCGCTGCTGTTCCTTTGCATGTGGTAGATTTCGCGAGGACCAAGAGGTAGGAGATGATTGTGTGGCCTGTGTACGTTGCCTTTGCTCGCCGCAGTGATAAGACCTTTGTGTCTTTGAACATGGAGGTCATCAATAAGAGCCGGGAGCGAAAACACCGCCGCCCCGCCGCCGTCCGTAACAGTCTGGTAATCTGCTTGCTTCCCACCGCCACCACCACCGCCGTCGTGATCGTGAATGATTCCTCTCCTTTTCTTCAAACCCACCCAGCCATTCCCCCCGCATCTCATCTGCTAGCTGCTACTCCTGTGTGTGCTCGTGCCGGCTGATGCTTTTTCTTTTTTTTGTTTACGACTCATTTACTAGCAAATTTTTCCTTTTCGCTCGGCGCGGCGGAATCAGCGTGCCTCGAACGTGCATTTATCATACGTACGCACGCACCATTCCATCCTAATCACCATCGGAAGGAGCCCGAAAAAATAACGCACGAGACGAGCGCCGGCGGCGGTAAGGAAAAAAACGACAATGTGCTGGCAGGCAACTTATTCTTTATTTGCGCCATTTTTTTTCAGGTTTGCTTCGGCTCTTCGGCATCCATTGAGGTTATGTATATTTTTTTGCACGCGCGCGATACATGCGCGGGATTAGCGGCGGGAAAGCATTTGGAAAAAGGAGGAAGAGGAAGAAGGACGTGCCGAAGGAAAATGGTCGATAAAACTGCACTTAACGACAAATACTCGGCCTGCCGGTCATTAGAAAACCATCCGCACAGGTCTTTTCTTCCTTCATTATTAACGCTGTTTCCATACTGAACGATATTTGATTACCCTCGACATTACTTTAAAAATATATTCAATGGCTGATTTGACTATGACTAGCAGGGAATGAGGGAAGGGGGAACCGCTCCCTCTAACTAATTCAACAGAGAAATCAATGAATAAATTATAAACTGAAGCGCTTGAATATTCACAACAACTTTTTTTCTATGGACTTGTTTGTTTTTCTATACGCATTAGTTGACAAAACAGAAAATGAAAAGTTCCATAATTATACCGATGGCTGTTTGCAGACTTTAAATGGCTATAGAAAAAAAAGTTTTTCACCGAGTACGAGTTCGATAATCAATCAATATGGTTTATTGTAGTGTAAACCATGACAACACAATCATGCAAAGATACAAACAAACGTTTGAATTTTTTGATTCCCAAGTCAGTTGAAAGAACTGTTCCAAAAGTATCCATTTCCTTCGCTAATCATTGCCAATCAATCAAACTCACTTTGTTTTTCGAGTTACATGTCAATTAACTGCCGTGCCGGTTCATTTGTTTCTGTTCTACTCTGGGTGACTCTGGGTTTCATGTGATATGTGAGAAATCTTCTTTCCTTCTTGCCATCGCTTCTCTATCGCATATGATAAAGCCAACGCGAGGACATCAAAACCATGGCTACACGAATGCAAGAAGCAAAAGTAATTTTTCAACGTTCGTATAACATCGTTAAGAGCATAAGATTTAGATTTTCGGGTGTTAGGGTCTTCGATTCGTGGAGACCTGCCGACAACAAACGATAGTGGTTGGTTAGTTGCATGGGGACTGGGGACGTTTGACGCATCGTCCCTAGAGGGAAACCGTCAATGCAACATCGTCTTGAAAAGAGGAATGACATGTGATTGATACTCGTTTTTCGGTTATCATTAAAAAGTTTGAACTGGCAAATTTTGTAAAAAATGATCCTTTTTGTTTCGTTTCATTTGTATAGGAAGGAAGAAAGACATCAAACTGATTGATCAGGTTCATCTTATCCCAGAGCATAATCGAGCAATATCTCATCTTGGCCCTTCGTCCACAGCAGGTCCAACTTCCAACAACCTGAACAGAGAATACAAATTTTGCTCTGGAATAAAATGATATCAACAATACAGCTCTATATTTATAGTGCCTAGTGCTTTTACCTTTTGCTGTTGGTACTACATACAACATACCTGGAGCAGATAATAAATGCGATACTAATCTAAGTAGGTTGGCTGTTGGGTAGCAGGCATTAAGGTAGCTGATGAAGAACCGTAACATTGGGATATTGTGGAATAAATTATTTCGTTTCGGGCTCGGCGGAAAAACGCGGCGAATACGTGAATAAAACGTACATTTTTTCGAGATCGAAACGTTTAATCAAAGTCTGCTTGTGTCGCCTCCCGTCGTGCCGAATGGCGGATAGAGACTCTCCGCCAGCAGCAGCCGAGCGTGGAACGGGATTTTTTCACTCCGTCCCGCTCATAGAACGCCGACCGCAGAGATGCCGATGTATCTGCTTGGTCTTGCAGCCCATCTCTTGTTGGTCCGCCATCGGGGGCCACGACATGGCCGCGCGCGGAGCCGCGACCCGGTCCCGATGCATAATGCATGAGGTGTCTGAATTTCTACTCTCGACTTTTTTCTTATCCCTTTTTATAGTTCTTTTTTAGTTTTTTTTTTTATCTTTTGATCCTTCCCATCTTCCATCTCGAAGATCGAAACTTCACCGAAAGTTCCAACTTCCAAAGCCACACGATTTGAATAATCCCTCATCACACAGGGACAGGGACAGCAGTTGCCGCACAACTCCTAGACTAAAGTCCTAAACAGTATATTAATCAATCTTCTGGACTTGTCCGGCATGACTAACAAAGTAACGAGACACTACAGCAGTGGACAAGCGGACAAGAATTCCTAATCCCATGTCATATCCAAAACTCATATCACATAGATTCTGGAGTGGAACGCATGGAACGCATGGAACGTAATCAAATTATGACGATTAGCGACTTGCTTTAGTCCCCTGCTCTCAGGGAGGTGGGAGGCCATCGTAGGAAGCAGAACTATCGGGGGACTGTCCAAGCTAACCCATGGTGACAAAGAGGGACGACATGGAATGATTGATTGCAACAGTGGCAAACGCATGGGCTCCGTAATGTCTGTACCGCTCCCCGAAATTATTATTTAATCACCCACCGGCTCTACGCTCCATGGCCGGCACCAACCAGCCAACGCTACCGGAACTAAAACACTTTTTGACACTACAGGGATTCTCAATCCGCGTCACCATTGTAATTGGAACCGCAGACTCGGACCTCGCGCGCGTCACACCACTCAAACCACAGCAAATCACCATAAAAATAGTGTCAAAAAATCTAGCATCGGTAACATCCTAACATCAAAATTTGAAAGTGAAATGCAGGTGTTTTCACGTGTGCCTAAATTATTTCATTACACGACGAACTCAAACGCATAATGACTTTTTAATTTTGGTATGTACTACTTTGACATGTTTTCGGGGTCCAGGGACAAAGTTGCATAACATTTTAAGATTTCAAGGTCGAATGTATAATTATCATCGAGGTTCGAGGAAGACAAAATGTGGCATGCGGATGTCTGATTTTGGCAATTGGCATATCATCAACGTGGTTAAAAGCAAATTAGGAATATCATGATTCCTAAAATTACCTCACAATGAAGCATGGAGCAGGTCGTTATTTTAAATACGAAATTGTAAAAGTGGACGCGTTTAGCGCCTTCTTGGGCCAATTTTTCTTTTTAATTGCTACGTTTTTTCTTTTCTTTTGAGTTTCTGTGGTCTTGCGGCTCACGGACGGTTTGCATGTGACATGACGGAGCAGCGCGCATAAATGTGTAAATATAATTTTTTATATGATGAACATGAATCGTCGTAAAATAAATTATCATTAGGCTCCAGCGAGGGCGCGCGCGCGCGTTAAGAGAATAGAACGTCTTCATTTAATAAAAGCCGGGCCTCATTTTTCAAACATGTGCGCGAGCGCTACAAACAACTTTAGTTTTTGTTCTTCGTCGTTCGTCGTCGGCGTTCAGCTGTTCCTAACCTCTATACAGACTTACAGACTATACCGCACGTTGCGAGAAACCAGCGCCGACGCATTTTATTGCTTGATTGCTTTATTATTTATAGCTCATTACTACCGTGTTCCACAGATTGTTCACAAATTGCCGCCGCCGCAAAGAGTACGCAGACACACCGCCACACCGCGAAGAAAGTAATTTAAATTTAAATCGAAATCCAGCAAGCGCGCCGACGCGCCATTTTCATCTGCGTGGCTGTTTCGATTATTCGGAGATTTCTATTGCGTGATTAATGCTGATGAGGCTGGCGTTACATTAATGCGTTTTGTAATTTGTAGAAAATTACTCAAAACACCATCGCCGATGACTCCGGCTTGGGTGCGTTCAGCCATTTCGAAAATTCCAACGCTTCCAACGCTTCCAAGGAAGGCAGTGGCTAAGTTTTTGGCGCGCCGACTGCGATTCGATCTCGCGGCGCAGCCATGGAAAATATAATTTCATTACGATGATTAATTAATACTGGAGTCCGCCGCCTGTGGTAGCAAGACCCCATTTCAGCTCGAGACCTTCGCGTACATCTACATCAAGCGGATTAAGCCGCTCTTATATAAATTTCATACAACATCTACATCAGCCATCAACCCATCAAGCGGTTCCATCTTTCCCCTTCCTGATCATCTCCGCACTTCTGAACTGACTTCTTTATTTGTGCTTTGTTTCAGAATGCTTCAAGCATCAAAACAAATTTGGCGCCTCCACCATGCGCTATGTTTGAATGTTCGAACGTTTCCACACAGGACAAGAGTCTTAAAGCTTATTTTTTCGGGTAATTTTTCACGGCGACGATCCACATTAAGTAGATGTTTATGTAGGTATAATGTGCTCTCGGAATTAGCATAATCTGGTCGCATTTAATACGGCGTGCGAGCAAACGAGCACCGCGCGACCAAATCACCAAAAAGAGAATGCCACGATCCATGAACGCAGAGGCCTTAAACGAGACTTTAACAACTACCCTGGTCCCTGCAATGCACTTGTAGGACGCCATGATGACTTGCATGTGCACGCAACCAGCTTAACATATTTGCGCAATCTACATTTTAAAAGCAGTGCAAAAAATCGTCGAGCTTGAGGTCAAAGCTTCCGCATCGGCATTGTTTCAATTGCAATTGAACGCACTCCCCGAGTCCAAAGAACATTCTCGATCACCAATTGAGCGCGGCAATCGAGCGGACGCATTGTTCCATTGTGCGGCGCCTTGTTTATGTTTACATACTTATTGTTTATGATTCCCAATTATTCGCGTACGCTCCGACACGCGAATCGATTACTTTCGCACAACTTGTCAAACAAAATCGCATTCAAAACAGATCCGTCACGAAGTCTTTGCGCACACTCATACAGTCATACAACCTCCATGTTGGATGTTGACTTCTTTACTTCGGGGTTTGCCCACGGATGAAAAAAAAACGGGTTATAACCGACACGCACACATGCACCGCAGGAATATGGCGCGCACATTATCGAAAGCGTCGATCGAACGACGGCGACGAGGCACACACAAGCCCCAACGGTTCGCCGGTTCAAGACCCCAAAACGAAGAAAACGCCATCGCGCAAGGCGCAAGCAGCGAAGGCAAAGAACGAGTTATCGGCTTACCATTACATCCACTGGAAGTACACCTCTCCGGAGCGCGATAAAATATAGGCTTCGGCGCGGCGCATGCGATGCGATTATAAAACGTTACGAAATTGCTTTATTAACTTTATTAAATCGCGCTACGCGCCACATCGACACTGTCATAATTTCACTACCCTGCACCACTGTATGACTGTACAACATTCCAACTACAACTGACGAACTCCAGAATTCTAGCAAAGGCAAAATTTTGACTTTAGAATGGAATTTCTTGCTCTGCTTTATTATGGGTTGTTTTGGGGACTAGGGCTAGTTTTGCATAATTCCGCTTTGCAGGTGGAACGTTCTGTTTAACCCGTGCGTTAACCGACCCTCCAAGGGCGTGAAATTGGCAAAATTTGTTTTGGCACTTGCATGCAAATTTTCTGCTATGCAGAAATGCAAACGGCAAACTTACAACCCCGTTACCATTGTTGCAATTGTATAGTCCACCCTGTCAAAGGGTTAGTCACGGTCCACTTTAAATATTTCGGTTTTATTGTGGGCTGTTTACAAGATTCAAAGTCCTCAATTCCTCAAAGTGCAAATTTGTGCCCTTGGATTTTTCACATTTGATGTCTTTTACTCTGGATATCTGATGGTCGCCACAGTGTCGAACTCTGAACCGATCCGTGGAACGGCGGAGCTGATATATGACGGTCATTTCACCTTCTGGACCATGTTCCGCGCCGCGCCGGCCATAAAGCAATTTATACTTTGGTCGCAAAGATAATTGACCGCAAATTTACTTGGGATTTGGGGACTTTGCACTAGGATACCAAAACTCCCACCATTATCCTTTAAACAAAAACCAACTATCCACAAAGCCCAATACTTCCGTTTGGCACACTGCTGCCTTCAAAACTAATAAAATAAAGCAAAGCTCGATTATTTTGGTAACCCGCCCGACATAAATAAAAACCACTCGATGCGTTACTATAATGCACCACTGGCTTTGTTTATTTATACACCGTCTGTGGCTAAATATAAGCGAAACATTAACTAACTTCTTTCATGTGGTTGGGAGTTTGGAACTAGGGACTAGATGAGCGTTTTGTGTGCGTTTTGTGTGCGTGCTGGAGACACATAGAGGCGGCTCGCGGGCGATGAAAAAGAACAACAAACAGAAGAAGACCTCCCGACTCCCAACGTCCCAACTTCCAACTCCAAAACTGAGCACTGCGAGGCGAACGCCACGAAACGTGCGAGGTGCGACGGAGACCAGAAAAAGCTTCTTCCTGAACACATTTTAAATTAATATTGCGGCCATTAGTTTAAGTCACGGGAGACTCCCGACTCATTAATAATAGGATTTTATATACCCATAGTAGATATATATATTTATTTTGCGCGGCGCCCTTTTCGCCGAAGAGCACGAAAATCGAAGATGAGCTAAAACCACATGCAAACCTAAAAATAAAAGCGCACGCCCTCACTCCGCGCATAATTATAATTTAACGATGTTCGAATTGACGTGCGATAAGTTGTGTCAATTGCTGGTCGGATCTGCATGTTGGCTTTCATGTTCTGCCAAGTTTTAGTTGTAACTATTTATTTTCCATGGCGCAAGCACCGGTGTAAGTTATTCCCGAGTTGTTAGTGCTTAATCCAACTTTGAGCGCTGTTTTAATGCATGCGAATTAATAATTTCGCTTTGTGTGGCATTTTACGCGTGTACGTTGGAAATCAACTTTTCAAACAGAGTGAAACAGTTCCGTTCCAAACCCATTTCTGGCTGATATTAATGGTTGCATTGGTGACATTGGTAACATGAGCTTGGAATTGTTGCGAAAATACAGCGTAGTATTTAAAAACAACTCGAGAATGACACCAAATGTGCAGGCGACAAAAAACGCGCTGATGAGCAAGGAGCAACAAATACGACATGCGCAACAGCAGATGAAAACGATGATGGAGAAGGTACATCAAGCATTCAACATCAAAGAAGCTCACTATGTTGTGCCGCATTGCATTTTTTGTTATGATCAACTCAGAAAGTGTTTTTTTTTAGGTAAGTACTTCACACGCAGTAAGGCCGATATTACCAACATTGAGCGTGAGTTCGAGAGTTGACTCAAACCGCTCGCTCAATTGGCATTAATATTGAGAACTCGTCAAAACATTTTAATAAGGTGCAGAAGGCGTCAAGATATAGTAAATTATATGCACTTGATGTATTTTTTGCATGCGAACATAATAAGTGTAATTTTCGCCAAGTGTGATGTGCACAAAACCGCCATTATTGCAGGTGTTTTGGCGCTTAACCAGCAGACCACAAAACTAGTGTGTGAAAATAATCATGTTTCCTGTGCACTGGCACCTTTAAAAATGAATAAAATGAAACAAAAAATGTATTTGATATTTATGTTTAATCAATGTTGATGGAATGGTTTGTTCCCAAAAGGAACCCGCATTGTTGTGATGCCTGCGATCAAGTCGACCACTTTGTGCGCAGTCACAGGCGAAGCGCAAGCGCCAAAAAGGAAACAATGCCATTGCATTGGAGCGTCGTCGTGTTCGGCGATTAATCAACGTCAGATAATTTTCGGTGCGACTCGGAATACATTTTTCACTTGCTGCGCCTCTGCGCCTCGGCAGTTGTTGTCCTGTAAACACAGGCACGTGGAATCGAACTTAAAATTGATATCTAAAAATGTTGTGTGTGTTCTTAAATAGCATATTGTGCAACTAGGGGGAAAATTGAACCTTTTACCACCCTAGAGTTTTAAAAATCATTTTACCTCCGTATAATAAATAGGGTTTCAAAAGTAAATTTACCGCACTTGGGCTTTAAAAGTCATTTTATCGCCCAAGGGTTTTAAAAGTTATCTCACCGCCCTATATCGGGTTTTAAAAGTCATTTTACCGCCCTTGGGTTTTCTAATTAATTTTACCGCCCTAGGGTTTTAAAATTCATTTTGCTGCCCTAATAGGGTTGGAAAAGTTATTTTACCGCCCTTGGGTTTAAGTCATTTTATCGCCCTAGGATTTTAAAAGTCATTTTACCGCCCAATAGGGTTTTAAAATTCATTTTACCGCCCAAGGGTTTTAAAAGTTATTTCACCGCGCTATATCGGGTTTTAAAAGTCATTTTACCACCCTAGGGTTTTAAAAGTTAATTAAGAGCCCTAGGGTGTAAAAAGTCAATTTACTGCCCTAGGGTTTTCAAAGTAATTTTACCGCCCTGGGTTTTTAAAAATTAATTTTTCCGCTCTAGGTTTTAAAGTCCTTTTATCACCTTCGAAAACGATTTTAAATGCCCTGTGTGCAACGTGCGCCAATGCATCAACGAAATGTGCACTTCAATTAAACAACGTAATTAAGGCGATGCAGTACTGTGTGGAGACCTGAAGACGCGCGGTGCAGGCACGCATTATGATTAATTCGGCTTACAAGATTCATTTTATTCGCCGTCTAGCAATCCGCGCAATCTATTTGCTGTCGCGCGGCGTGTGTGCGCGTTTTCAATGGCATGTTTTCTTTTGGCTGCCGGCAAGCGGCGGCGGCGTCTCGTACATCATGCGGTTTTCCTTTTCAACATGATAAATAAGTTTTCCACCGTGCGCTGCACAAAATCCCGATTTCCTATTTCTCATTTCGCGGGCATATTTTATTTACTTATTTACCAGTCGCGCACATTACATCCGCAGCGCGCGAGACATGCGCGACACGAGCTAATATAAATTTCGCACCAGGCAACAATATTCGAGCGTAAAAAATGGCGTTTTCGTTAATCATAAACGCGTAATGGCCATCACAACGGTGGCGGGCGCATACAGCGCCGCATAATGCGATGTTGAACATTGAAAAACGCCCGCCGCCGCCGCCGCCAGCCGCGAAATAGAATGAAAAGTTCCCGAAATATGAATAGACCCGGCACGCGCGCGAATAAAAGCGAAAAGAATAAAGAGCGCGCAAAATTGAAATAAATGGCGGAGCCGACTTCTAATCATAATTATTTCGTTCGCTGCTGTGTGCTCTGCCTTCGTCCTACCCGGCGGGAGGATATAAATGCGTCCGACATTTGTACATATTTTCCTTGTTCGTCATTTTGAATACATATTTTTATTTTGCGGTCGCGTATTAATTTTTATTTTCCAAGAATTTTTCATCTGCGCCCGCATTTTTCATATTGCGTAAAATAATTGGAGTTTTCTCAGTCTTGGACTCCTAAATTATGTCTTTCGTCTGTCGTGTCACAATGCAAGAAAGTATTTTGGTTGTGTTTTCATCTAGCTCCAGATGTAATTAGCAGGTTTCTTTTTTGGCAAATATTTTGATGAAACAGTTGGCAGGTGCCGCGAGACCAAATCAAATGCATGCGCTCCAAAGCAACGACAGCAAAACAAAAATGTATCCTTCCCTGCTCCCTAGTGCAGGCTAAGCATTTCCTTCGGTTTTTGGAACAAACGTGGCGCACGTTTCGTTGATGGCTCTCTGTGTGTGTGAATGTGTGTGTGTGTGCGTGGAGCACAAACTGCGCGCGTACGGCCATATCAGTCTTCCTTCCACGCTGACATTTCGTCATTTGTCAGTGTCGAGGGCACCGTTTGGCGGGGGCCCCTGTGTGTCATGTGGGACAAAACACAGCGTTTCGGAGCCCAAGCGACCATTTCCAAACGCGACGCTGTGCGCTTAGACTGTGAGCCGTGCGGCCTGTGCGCCAACAGGTTACGGGCCCCACATGGGGCGAGCACAGTCTGAGCGCGGTGGCGATGTCGCCGCCACCGTGGAGGGAGTGTAACGGAGAAAGGGAGAAGTATCATTAAGGCGCTGTCATGTCAATATGATATCCGAAGGGGTGGCTCGACACTCGCACACACTCACGCACACATGCGCTACGCACACGACGTGAAATGCGTCAGGCCGTCAGCTCGAGTTTCCTATGGCATGCCGATGTGAGATCCTCTCTCCTGCTGGTTGGGAGGCGCTGGGACACAGGGAGCAGCAACCATTGTATCCAATTCAATGGTGTTGCGCGCCTCGCTTTTTTTAATACGGCCACGAATTCGTCTGTGGTTTGGAGAATTATGCCCCATGCTCGGGAAAGCTCGGGCTGGTTTTCATATGGCAGTGGCAGCCATGTACACGTTTCGCATTATTCAACGAATGTAGATGCCCGGACGCTCCGGAGGACACTCTCGCGACATGCTGCGGATAACAATGACGCGCGCGGGGCTGAAATTTTCGTTTCGTGTTTTTGGCCGGGGCTTTATTATTGTTTGGGGACGGAGCGGAAATTTTTCATTCAATTTTTCATCATCTCCAATTTTGGGGAATTTCAAATATTCATTACTCACCAACAACGAATTTTATCCCGAAATCTCCAAAAGTCCAAATCACTCAGGACACAGTAACACTCTTCTTCACTCACTCGGCAACTAAACCTCCACTGCTTCCAATATTGCGCAACCAGGAATTTAGAAAGTTGGACAGTTGCAAATTTCTCGGTCAGTTTCGGTTTCGGCTACCCTAATTCTGAAATGTGACATTACTTTCCCTTCTATTCATCTGTATCGTCAGCAAGTATCTCAGCATCTTGACGTATACCACACAAAGTCAGAATTAGCATAATTTCACATTGCGTAACAGGCGGGTGGTTTACCGCCCACCACCCATAAAGTGTCCTGAATTTGCATTCCAAGCTTTTGTACTAACCAGTGACCATTTTCAAACTTTACAATACGTTATGCAATTGAGGTCTGTCGTCTGTGTCATTCAATTGGTTGCGGCCTGTGGTAGCTTCCGCCATAGAATTTAGACTTTAGACACACATAAATTGGGCCAGAAGGCCAGAAATTATGAATTCATATGCAAAACTTTCTTCAGAGAAAATTGCAAGGTCCCAGCGAAATAAAGATGTAAAGAAACGGTCAGTTGGCCAAATGGTACAATTATTATGCAAATGAACTTTACTTAACTTGCCTTACCATTCTACTTAAAGTGGAACTAAACAATTTGAAATTTTGCCAAAATGTTCACCTCCATGCACATCTTTACATTTTCATGTTGAAATCTCTGTGAGTCAAAGGTTAAGTAAACTTACTCAAGACAGGGTGTCCCATTAATGGCGTAATTCCTCTGCAGGTTTTATAGATGCATTAAAAGAAGTACAATGAGCGAAAAAAGAGTAGGTAAATTGTTCTTCATGGCCGAGATACAGGGCGGTAAAGTTTTATTGTCAACTTTGTTTGTAATTATTCTTTTGTTTTAATTTAAGTTGTAATTGAAAGATTATTTAATTTGTTACCTATTCCAATTGAAATGTTTGCTCCATT
>JARJDQ010012514.1:0-13499 GCA_030264215.1 Geostiba sp. GC000077 | reverse complement strand
ACTTAAAGAAAGATGTCGCACTCGGGAAATATAAAACAAAATATAGAAATCAATCGGAACATTTTCAAATTTGATTTTAGGGTACTTCCGGGGTCCTGAGGAGGTTAGGACGGGGTGCATTAAAAAGAGCGTTTTCTTGCCTATCAGAATCCGCAAATATACTTAAAGAATGATGTCGCACTCGGGAAATATAAAGCAAAATATAGAAATAAATCGGAAAATTTTAAAATTTGATTTTAGGGTACTTCCGGGGTTCTCAGGAGGTTGGGACGGGATGCATTTTAAAGAGCGTCTTCTTGCCTATCAGAATCCGCAAATATACTTAAAGAAAGATGTCGCACTGGGGAAATATAAAGCAAAATATTGAAATAAATCGGAAATTTTTCATATTTGGTTATAAGGTACTTCCGGGTCCCTGAGGAGGTTGCGATAGGGTGCATTTAAAAAAAGCGTCTTCTTGCCAACCTGAATCCGCTAAGATACTTAGAGAAAGAGCTCTCGCCGTCATGGGGCCGCCCCTTCCGCCCTTCCCGGGCTACAGGGCACAACCATCATTGTTGGGGTTAATAAAATTAGATTTGCCAATTGGAAATATGTTTACTGTTTGCACAAACGTTTGCAGGTATATAATTAATCAACATAAGAACAATTTCAAGTTATACGAAACAAATTACTAATAAATAAGTATGTAAATATACTGTTTAGAATCTAATAAAGAAGCCAGTTTTCAGTTGTTTAAAGGTTTCGTTTAAACCATCCGCACCTCAGATTCTCAATCTTCATCTAGATTGACAATCTCGTTGGGGTTCATAATCCGAGGTGGTGGAAGTGGCTCCACGTTTGCCCGCATTGGACCTGCCATCTGGGCCAACTGCGCCTGACGCTGCATTTGAACCATCTGATCCCGCAAAATTCTGAAAGCATACAATTTATTAAATAAATAAATATTTGCAAAAAAATTTAATTATCATTTTAAAAAAAGCATACTTTTCTGCATCGGCTTGGCTCAAACCAGGAAACTGCTTTTGCATTTGTTGCGCCATCCATATCGCCTGTTGTTGAGATTTGTAATACTCCTGAGCGCGCGCCTGCTCCGCAGCCTTGATGGCACGAATCTCGGCCAACATCTTGTTAAACAGCTGTTGAAAACACATTTGATTACTTTTTAAATCAATTCAGTTTATGTTAACTTACTGTCATATCGTTGTTCGCCATTTGCTCGCGCAATTCGTTGATCAACTGCGGCATTACGCCGTTGATCTCCAGCTGCGTAACCCCAACGTGCTCTCGCTTGATAATGCTAGTGAGCGCTAGGACGACAGTGTGCATTGGAATGTTGTTGATTGTGCCGGATGTATTGCGCTGCATGCGCTTCTCGTTCTCGAACTCATCCCAAGCTGCTTTGCGCTCCGCTTCATTGAGTACTTCATCCTCCTTGTTCTCCAGCAGGCTCTGGTGTTCGTGGTATTTGAAAATGACATTGGTGAAATTCTGCAGCAATTCACCGAGGAGGATGTCCTTCGGTGGTGCAGGCAATGGTCTATCACCTGGGACCGGTTCAAATCTGAAAATGTGAAATCAATCAATAAAAGTCAAACTAAATATGGAGCGGTGGGTGGACTTACTTGTACAACTCTTGAAGATCATTTTGATTATAATGCCTATCGATTTGTTGCTCGTCAATAACGCGCTTCGATATGGCTTGTTTCGTTACCTGTCGTTCGTATACTTTCATCTCCATTGTACCCTACAACACAAACAAGGTTAAAATTGCTCCCAAATAAATGCACTTTGTAATGCTTACCAAAGTCACAAATCTATAAATAAAAGTCGGCTTGGTTTGACCAAATCGGTACACCCTGTAGATACTTTGGATGTCATGTGAAGGATTCCATGAGACATCAAAAATTATTACTCTATTTGCCGCTACTAAATTGATACCTAGACCGCCCGCTCGAGTCGATATTAGGAATAATCTGGCTCTGGTGTTGCATGGATCATTAAATGTTTTACACCAAGCAGCACGATTATCGCAGGAAGAACTGCCGTCCAGTCGAAAGTAGTCTAAGCCAAGGGACCACGAACTGGAGTATCCCCGCAGCATGGAACTATCGCCGCTCTGCCCGGCTTCATCGATTTTCCCAAGGAAATATTCGATAATATTAAGCGACAATAAGGACTGTGAGAAAACCAATCTGCAAGACATATTTAGCAAACAGGTCAGTGGTATTTCTAGTAATCTAGAAGCTACTTACATTTTATCACCAATTAATTCACACTGGTGCAGAATCTCAAACAGCAACGATAATTTCCCGCTGTGAATAATATTATCCAACTCATCCGTCTGGGTAAACTGGCGCCACCACTCATTGGCAACTGGTTCGGGCTCCTCCGGCTCTGGCTCGGCATTCTTGTCAACCGTAGCCCGCGTATTGCGCCTGCTAACTGTAGCAGTCTTCTTTGTGGATTCCTCATCCGACGAACCAGCCGAACTCGTGCTCGCTGCAGTATCCGATTCGTCATCGATGAAGTCTTTGAGTGATCCCTCCGAATCTTCATCCTCCTCATCGTCGTCCCAGGCGGCCTTATCCGCCTTGATCTTGTTCAGAATGCTCTTGTCCAGCATAACGCGCGGATGCGTGCAAACGCGCGCCAGCTCCTGGAAGTCGGTGAACAGGAAGGACGTGCGCCCGCCGGACGCCCGCTGCGCGAAATTCTCCAGGTAATGCTGATACAGACTGCGCTGCACATCCGTCAGGCTGATGAAGACCACATACTCGTGCTTGGGCGGCAAGAACGGCGCCAGCACGGCGTAGTCCCGTCGCTGCACGGTGCCGTCCAGAAGCTTGTGCAACACGTGCGACCGCCTTCGCATGATGCAGATGTCATTCTCGGTGGAGTCGGTGTACTGGCCGTTGGTGATCGGATTCACGAAGCGGTTCAAGTACTCCTTGTAGGTGCCGAGCAGATTGGGCTTGACGAACTGCACCATGCAGTAGTACTCTTTGAGATTGTTCTGCAGCGGTGTGCCAGTGAGCACGATGCGGCGCATTGTCTTGATGCGATTCATCGATTTGCTCAGCGTTGTCTTCTCGTTCTTCAGCAAGTGCCCCTCATCGCAGACGACTAGATCCGGCCCGGGGTCAACGAGCGCGCGGATAAAGTCCATTCGCATCTTCTTGCTCACGCGCTTGTTGGTTTCGTTGCTGAGATTGCGGAACATATCGTAGCCGAGCACCATTACACCGCCATGCTTGTGCCAGTTCAGTGTGGCAGCGGCGCGCCCGCTGTTCTGCTTCAACGCCACCAGATTGTACACGTCGAAGTCGTCCTCGTCCGGCAGCCACTTCTTGAACTCGGCCACCCAATTCAGCACCGTCGACAGCGGACACACCACGAGGATTTTCCGCACGCCACTCTTTTCCTCGTTTGTAAGCAGCGTATGCGCCAAACTGATGACCTGCAGCGTCTTGCCTAGACCCATGCAGTGCGCCAAAATGCAACCGGAACCATTGGTGTTCTTCGAACGATCCAACGACTCGTAGCATGCGTTCCACATAAACTGAATACCTTTGCCCTGATGCGGCTTCAAATGCTTCACTAGATCATGATCGACAGATAATAGCTCCTCTTGCGTGTCCTCATTGAAATCGAGCACCACTTTCGATTGCAGCGTGCTCTCCAACTGGGAGGGGTCGAATATGTTGTTGTACTTCTCTTGACGCTCGGCGATACGCGCTTTGCGCTCCGCTTCGGCCCTCTCGGCCTTTTTGGTTGAATCGGCAAGCGAGTCCCGCGAGATTACCTTGCGTAGTTGCTTGCGCGTCTTCTTCTCATCATCACCTTCGTCGTCGCTGCTATCGGCGACCTTCTTGATACGCGAACGCTTCTTGGCTTTTCTACAATCGAGCAGAAAAACATTAAACACACATCGGCCATGACACCACAATGTTTATCGTACTTCACGGGCTTCTCGTCTTCCTCGTCAGATTCATCGCTGGAGACTTTCTTATTTTTCTCTTTTGGGGCATCCTCAGCTGCAGAGTCCTCGGAATCAGATAGCACACGCTGTGCCCGCGCACGCTTCTGCTTTCCCTTTGCGCTTACCGTTTCCGGTTCGGAATCAGAGCCATCGGAGTTCTTATTGTTCTTGCTTTTCTTACTTTGGCTCGCTGCCTCTTCCTCCGACTCGGAGTCTGATGCCAACATCACTTCAGGTTCGATACACAGCGCTTCAGGAACTTCGTTGTCACTATCACTGTCGTTCTGAAAAAATGCATACATTTAGTTTGCACGATAATTTTTGAACTCACCTTCAGATTAATTCAAAATTCAAACCTGGAAACTATTTGAAGAATGCGGCTCTGAGAGACCTGCGCTCTCGGAATTATCTTCATTGTCCTTCTCAGAGTCTCCATTGGTCACCAATTTACTTAAAGTCTCTGATTCTCCGTCATCCGACTCCGATGGGCTCTGATCGGAATCTTCCTTCCTCGCCGCCTTTTTCTTCTTTTTCTTCTCCTTCATAGCGGCATCGTCAGAATCAGCTGATCGCCTCCTCATCTCGCGTTTGCGTTTGAGGCCTCCCATATCATCCACCCTGCCAAAGTGCACAAAACATAGCCGATAAGTAAATGCAAAACAATGTGAAAGCATTGAAACTGTGACTGATAACATAGTTATCCAAATCTGGCTTTAGTGAATTTACGTTTCAATTAGTACTTAAAAATATTAAGTGCACTGTCCCTAATAGTACAATCACCTTTTGCATTCGCGTGTGCTAATTGCATCTTCTCTGCCTTTTGTAAATAAGTTAGATAGTGTATCAGTCGAAAACCTTTGTACGTTAACTACGCATTTGCTAAAGTATTTCTTATCTCGCCTAATTTGCTCATCGATCTGAACTTGTTGTTTCGCCAGCGCCGATTTCGTTCTGGTTTTCTTCTTTTTGCTCAAGACTGCGTGAAAATCCTCGTCGGAATCAGACTCGGCACTTGATGATGAATCGGACGCGGACGGCATACAGGGATAGGTGTGAACAGACGGATCGCCCTCGGCAAATGAGACATTTCGCAATGGGCTCGCCTTCGCCGGCGAGCACTTTAAAATTGATCTGAGCCGGGAGCTTTCGTTGGCGTCAGCTGCAGAAACAGATGTGTCCATCAAACTGGTGTCCCTATCGCTATCATCTGAATGTGTCTCTGAATGTGTCACTTGCTTGCTGTTTGGTACTGGGGAATGATTTAAACTAGAACTCTCTGTTGGCGTGGTGGCGTTTGGCAAATCACAGTCATCAGCAACACTGTCCGAATTTATAAGCTTAGAAATATTTGAACTATCAAAATGTCCAGAGACTTCTGGCAATTTGGTTTTGGGCATTGCAAGTGGCAACTCTTCATCATCACTGTCTGAAGACAATACAATGCATGCATCCTTGACATTCTGCTGAGACTGCTGCCTACTGGGGTCCAAAAGAAGAGAAAGACTTTTGACTTGAATTTTTCCTATCTGGCAAGCATCTGGATCTGGCTTTATCAACATCTCATGAGTATCATTGCTACTGCTGCCTAAATGTTCTTCTGCACTGTCAACACATGTTGATGTGTTTGGCACTGTATCACTTAGATTTTTATGAACATCTTCGTACATGGTGTCAATTTGTTTTTTAATTGATGTTAAAATGTTCTTCGATAGTTTCTCTTTCTTTGTGGAAACAAGATTCTTGAGCTTCTCAAACATTTCCTGTGCAGTCTGAAGCAGCTCATCGCCACCTTCCTGATGTGGGGGTGTCTGATCACTCATCCTGCTGTAAAAGTACGCAATAATTAATAATTAATACTTACAAAGTGTGGCTACTCCATCCACTGAAGATATTTGTAGAAGCTCCTCAGCCAGAGGAGTAGCTACAAGTATAATATCAATGTACCAGTTTGCCTTAACTCTAGATTACATACTAGTACTACATAAAAAAAAGGTAAGTAAAAAAGTGCATGCATAGAGCAGTGATGACAGCACCCCAAGAAGATTCCAAACAAAACGTAGTTCGCAAGGCTTGAAATTGCTGCCAATTACAACAATCCATATTCATATCGGTCGTACGCGTTGCAAGGAAAGGCAAGCGTTGATGAAAGAACTTCCCGCTTTTTCTATCCGGCAAATCAATGACTGACGACTGACGGCGCCTCAATACCGGATAATAATCCTACACATCTAAACGTTTGCCATACGCCGGGCAGCGTCATGCTCGACATTAAGGAACAACAATCACCTGTTTGCAATTTGTAGTTTCGATGTTACACTATCAATATCATATGCACTATGAGACCGCCATCATGTCGATGAGAAATGCGATGGAGAATGAGAATCGACAAGCGACAACCGAGAACGACGCGCACGACAAAACACTTCGTCGGATACGGTTGCTGGCCTGCGGGGACGGGGAACGTAACGCAAACTCAACGAATGTGTTTCGAAGGTTCCGAATTTAGCCGCGCCACTGTGATTGCAGCTTATCCAACCCCACGAACATTTAATCCCTAGAAACACAAAACATTTGAACGTAGTAATTGGGGAATTTTGCTATAAGCAATTGGCAGACACTGTAGATTTTTGAAAAAATTCATTCAGTCTGCAGTTCGGGTACAATCGGCTTTAATGAACTCTTTCTTCCGATTGTGAGCGTGTGTCCATCTTGTTCCTTGCAAGCAACATAATTTTATGATGGTTTGAAATTAAAATGCAATACGTGCATTGCACCAAAACTTTTTATTATCATTTATTATTGTATTTTCCTACATTCGTTACTTATTTGAACATAACTAATAAATGTTTAATGGTACTGTTTTCCATGTTTCCATCATACATTACAATTTTGCAGTAATCGCGCTCGAAATTGAATTTCCATGATATATAGGTATTAACACCGCTCTATTTAATTACAATAAGAATAACAACAATCATTAGCATCATAACTCTATAATACAAAGTGGAATAAACTCTCATGAGCATTGCAACAATGATAGATATCACTCATCTGTATTATGTACACACATAGACCGAAAAAAGAAGGAAAACTGGTTGAAATCGGGCAATTGGGGGGGGGAGGAGTTATATTTACAATCGATCTTCGTTATTGTAGCATCGAACAAGTCACTAAATACTGCAGAACCGCTCCATTACATTCGTAGTGTGAAGCTAATTAATCTTGCGTTTTCTGTTCGATGAATGATAAGTAAAATAAGTGTGTAGCAAATTTGTGCACACCAGATTCGCGCAGCACGAAAGAAAAGGTTTACGACCTTGCGTTGTTTGAGTGTGTGTGTGTGTTTGAATCACTAAGTAAAAATTTGCGCGTACATATTGCTAGGACGAATTAAAATTAGTGAATCGCGTCGGAACTCAACTAGATAACAAATTAAACTGAAACCAAAGGCGGGGGCTGGGGGGCGTGAATAGGGCTTGTTGGGGTGGTCACTCGCCTAGGGCTTGGCGTCGATCATGTCCACGTTTATTTTGTAGTACACGTAGGGGTAGTACTCGGATTGGCCGAAGCCCAAACCAGGAATGTCAACGCTCTAAAGAAGGATAAAGATTAAACAAGCGATGAATTTCGTATTTCAAGAGTTTGAGAGTGTGTGAAAGTAACTTACATCAATGTTGCCGCCGCCTTGAAGGGCACTGCTGTCCAAGTGCCCGTAGAGTTGGTTCAACACTTCTCGGAGCCGCTTCGTCATCTTCTTGTTGGGATGGATGAGAATCGCCTGGAAGTTGACGGGCAGGCCGTATCTCAGCACCGACTCGACAAAGACGCGCAGCGCTTTGACGTGAATCCAGGCGCAGAAGCACTCGCTGAAGTTGACTTTCAACCATCGCACCAGCGGACCCTAGTATGCAATCACAATCACAATGAAATCGCATAGATCGTTTTATGTTATACAGGGTATACTTACAAACTGCTTCTTCTTATCGGTGACCAACTTGGTGATCTCGTTCTTGCCGGCGGCGAGCTCCTCCTCGTTATAGGTGAACTCGCGCACGTTGAACTTCTTGTCCCTGGCGTGGTGCTTGAACTCGTCGGCGACCTTCTTGAACAGCGACACGGTGAACAAGCCGTACTCGGCGTCCTGGGTGATCATCTGCGTTGAGCGCGGCACAATCATGTCGGTCAACTTCTCGTAGTGAGCGTACCAATCGTTATACATCACCCTTAAACGAAATAGACATTAATTTCACCCGTTAAAGTAAGGCTAAGTGTTTGTGCGTTCATACTTGGGAACAATGACTAGCAAAGTAGTCAAGTACTCGGAATCAAGGATAAAGTGCTCCTTCTTAACCAAATCGGCCAGGTTCCGTGTTAACAAGCTGCCGCTGTAATAACAGAAGCAATTAGTTTATTTTTATATCAAAGGTTTGTAGAGCGGAAAAGTTCCGTACGTTTGCTTCTTCTCCAAACTCTGCAGGCTGCCCTTCAAGTTGTTGTAGGCGGTGCTCTTGGTCTTCAGATCGGCGTCAATCTGGCCGACCTGCTTGCTGATGATGTCGGCAATGTTCTTCAAGCTCTGCTTGATCGGATACTTGGCGATGTCCCATTGGAATCGCGTGATGTAGCTGGGCAAATCACCTGCAAGCATACATGCGACCCGTTAGGCATTTCAATAGTGCGGTGAATTTCATTTGAAACAAGTACAGTGGTACACTTTAAGGGTGTTGTAAAAAGAAATCGAATATTGGTATATTGGTGACTAGGGCTAGGAGGGGATTGAAGTGCTGTAAACGTAAACGTAGACGAAAAACGAACAAAATACACACACACACCAAAGAAAATGCGGAAAATAAGCAGATTGTAAAAAGCCTGGTGAGAGGTGTGGTGGCTAAACACTGGCACAACTGGTGGGCAGTGCAACAGCCACTGACCTAGCCCCAGGCGATCGGCGGCGCTGCTTTTGCGGCGCGCATTGCGATTGCCATCGTGTGCGGCCTGTGCGGTCGCGAGATCGCCGTCACCATCGCTCTCGTCCGCATCGTCCTCCGTGGCATTATTATTGCCTCGGTGCGCACGGCAAGCGCAATCGGCTGCGGCATCGTCGGGCGGTTTGCCACCGCCTCCCACCAGACACTCCTCGCATGGCATCCGCAGCCACTTCTTGGCCGCGCGCCGATTCGGCACCCGATTCCGATTCGCGTCTTCCTCGCCGGCGTCGGGTGCCCGATGGCGCCGGAACGACAAGCCGTGCATCGTGAAGCGTCTGCGATTCTCTGCTCGCAATTCGAAATTAAGTCCGCACACAATCAAGACACACCCCCCGCGCATTCAACCACCAAAATTACCGCCCTCAAGAGCTACTAGATTTCAATGTGTACTTACTATTATTCGCCTGCAAATTCTCGTGCAGTTTGTCGCGCTGATCTTCAAGGACTTCGCCCAGATAAGACGCGACTTTGCGCGTGATGGACTCCACAAAGCCATCCAGCTTGCCTAGGTCATCTGAGAGACCTACTAATTGATCCAATGTACCCACCTGAAAGCATTGTCATTCAATAAACCTGTAATTTACAGGAAAACACAGGGTGATTTTCATACCTTCAGATCAGGAATCATAAACTTGAAGTTTGCAGACAAGTTGTTCTGCTTGTTGGTGGTATTGTTCATGGTGTCCCATGTCTGCTGGCAGGTCTTGTCGCCAGGTGCAGAGATCAGCCAGTACTCTGTCATTTTCACCTAAAATTACACTTCTTGACTTAAAATGTCACATTCAACAAAGCTCTGAAACAATTGAAGTGCATAGAAACTCAACAATCAATTAGATTATTAGATGACCACTGATCATATGACTGGAGTCACATACTTTTTGTTTCTAGGTAACAAGGTATCAAATCTACGCGCAAAACACCCAGAAAGGAGCTTAATCCTTATAGAACATCCATGCGCATTATTCGTAGAGGGTAGAGCACCACCATGAGCCAAAGCTCAAAGGGTGACTGAAGCTAGTCACAAGTTCTCGCCTCAATGCGCCGCGGTTAAATTTAGACCAACTGGCTTACGACAATCGCGCTAATTACAAACACACTGGTCAATTAATTAATAAGTTTGTATCGAATATTCCTGGTATTGGACGCGAGGTGTGTTGGATGTCTGCGGCAACGGCGGGTATCGGGTCGGGGGTTGTCCAGCGCGAACTAGTTCAAGGTAAACACACACTTATGACCCCCAAACAAATCGATAGTTTCGGGACGCGTGCACCAGTCGCAGGCAAATGTCGCCAGTGCACTAATGGCTCACGCACAACCACCGAGAGCTGATTTACGTACTTACGGATTAATTTCGTGTCAGAAGCGCTCAAACTCGTACGAAACAACCCTCAACCACTCCCCAGGCGACAGCTGATCATTACTGGCATCAAATTCACGTGATAACATCATATGACATCTAGCAGGAGACGACGAAGTTCGGTGCGTCATGTGATACTAAACAGTGCGAGTGGGGACAAGCATAATGTGCTTAGTTCGGCTATCGTCCGTCAAGAATTTCAAAGTTGCAAACACATTTCTCGATTTCTCTTTAGGGGTTTGGGTTAGTGAGTTGGCTTTAGAATCCTTCAGATGGACAAACACAAATCTCCCAGTCTGATAAGTCAATGTAGGTGCATCGAGGAAATTTGCGTACCCTCGTCTGAACAGTGCCTTAAACTTTGAATAAACAACATTTGTTTTGACAACTGCACAAGAAAAAAACTATGATTTAAGATGTATGTTCTGCATCCCCCGCACCCTCTCCCACTTCACACAAAAATATAACGTATATTATATCTATATTCAACGTCACTTGAACAATTTGAAGAATATAACAACTTACTAGAGAAAATGTATTGAAAAACTGTAAATACAAAAATTGTGGAGCTTAGGGAATCGCCATTCTTTCTGGATCTTCAAGTCTGAAACACGAATTTCACCATTTTAAGAAACATTGCATTATTGCACAATTAAAGTAAATATTACATACCTATGAATAGCAACTTCAGGATCCTTGATGAAAGAAATGTCTTGAGGAGTAAGAAAAACGTACTGAACATCATGATTTTTCTTCGCATGATCGATCAAAATCTGAATAACCAAATTGCGATTTTGTGGATCCATGTATACGTCAAATTCGTCGAGAATGTAAAACGGAAAGTCCAGAGTCTTCCACAGCGCGTACAAAAACGCTACCGTTGAGAACGAACGCTCGCCACCGGACAAATTGGTGGTGGGCGTAATGCCCTCGGTACCAGCATGAGGTAAGACTACCATATCCAATGTCTCATCATCGTAATTAATGGCCATGTTTCCCTGAACGAAAATGCGACACGTTGCACAAACTTTCAAACTTTAAATTAAAACACTTACCTGATAATTACGACATTGTAGAAAATTTTTAAAATTATAAATAGCATAGTCTTTCATATACTTTTTGGTCTGCAACAGTTTCAGCTTCCTGCCCGCTTTGGCTTCTTCCAGCTCAGTGAGCGTCTTCTCAATGGTCCACATGGTTTCGCGATGCACATCAACACGTTCGTTCAATCGGTTGAGATCAGAAACGAGCGTGTCAAGATTGAAACGTGCCAAATCCTGCAATTGAATCCTGAGCTGGTTGATGTCTTCTTCAATGACATCCGCTCGTCGCACTGCTTCCGGTCTGCCGCCATTCTGTGCCTCCGTGTCAATCCTCAGCTGTTCCCAATACTGTTGTAACTTGTTCATCACATCTCTCTCATTGTTAATTGTGCCTTGTAGTTCGTCAATGCGGCGTTTCACCTTATTATAATCATTGAGTAATCCCTGACTTTTGTATCCGTGAGTATTCAGTTGATCCTGTAAATCGTCCTTGGTCCGCCGCGTTTCCCTCCGCGCGGCGTCAAACTGTTGAACCTCGGCCTTCAAGTCCCCAACTTTACTTTGCAACTCTTCAATCTCCATGCGTGTCTCATCCACACTCGCCGACTTCTGCTGAATAAGCTTCTCTAGTTCACCGGCTTCCTTTTTCAAGTCGTCGACATTCCCAGGCAGTTCCATCGCCTGCGTTTGCAACCCATTGATTTTCCGCGCGATTACCTCCAGGTCCTGACGACACGCGGCAATGTTTCGTTTCAGTTTCGGCAAGCCGTCGCCAGCCGAAGCGACTTCATCGCGTGCCGCGTGCAAAGTCGCGCGCAGTTCATTCTTCGTTTGGTTCTCCTTTGCCAGCGTAATTTCACACTGGCGCACTGCATTCGCCGAATCAACCTGTATAAACTTGGTTACCGTTTGCCGGCCGGAATAAAACCGATAGTTTGGATCTGGATGGATTGTGTCGCCGGCAGGCGTGATCGCCATGCGGCAGTTGTGCGGCACGGTGCTACGATTCTTCAAAATGCCGAAGCCGAACTTTTTATCCGGAATGAGCAGGACCGACTCAATGTTGGCTTGATCGATGAGGCAGTTCATCACGACGGTATTCTGCACGGAGAGGACATCGTACAATCGCACGCAGTTCGTGTAACTTTCAACTAAATATTTCGACACATCATGCGGCTTATCGACGAATTTCGAGGCGATAATCGAAGGAGGCCTGCCGCCGCCATCCCTCGGCCAAACGCGTTTGATGATTTTACTCAAGCGGTTCTGATCCTGCTGCGAATTGACGAGGAAAGAGCAGAGCAAACCCGCTTTTAAGTACGACTCAACCGCCAATGTCCACTTCTTATCCTTGATTGCGACGTGCGTTCCGATGGGTCCGATTGGCGGTCGCGAGAAGTTTTGCGCCTCAGATTCAATCGCGTTTACCAAGCGCACGTAATGCGGCCCGTAAATTGCGTACGGATTGTTGGTGTCTTGTTGAAGCGTACGCAATTTATCAGTGAGAACATCTTCAACAAGAAATTTTCATTATTAGCAATTATAAAGTGCTTTTCAAACTACGAAATTAGGTTTTTCGTGATGCACGAATGTTCTTTTGGTATGAAATAAAATTATTTTACATTATTTCGAGAAAAACGTTTCAGCGCTAACAAACACGTTTTTAAGCATTAATTAAAAGTTGGGTTTTAGTGCGAAACTTTACGATTCTTGGCACAGAAATGATTCTTTCGGTTACCCGAACATGGGCCAAAAAAACAGATTCGGTGATTGCTACCAAACCACTGGAGCGATTTGAAATTTCTCCTCGGATTCTTGTTGCTACAAAATATCTGCCGCGTAAACAGTTATTTGCGCGGCCGGCAGAGGGCGCCATTCACACCCACCAGTTTATTCCCGTTTTCTCCCGAACGATGCTCCAGAGGGAAGTACCGATAACTGTAAAACTCGCCAAAAAGTATGCTCTATCATTGTGAAAATTTTCAACCCTATAGCTTTTTGCATTTCCGAAATTTTCCAATTTCCAACATTGTAAGCTTTACTTTTTCGCACAGAGTACGGAAACGCGGAAAGCTATAGGATTGAAAATTTCGACAATGATGGAACATACTTTTTGACGCGTTTTGCCT
>JARJDQ010012509.1:0-10351 GCA_030264215.1 Geostiba sp. GC000077 | reverse complement strand
TCACCCAGATGTGTGCATGTCTAAAGATTGTAAATCCTCATGTGGATATTTTTTGTTGTAGTATTTCGGATCTCGATTCAATATGTGTAACTCTTTTCAGAAATCTATAATTTTCATCATCATCATTTCTTAACTATTAAGTGGCCGTTTGTAGCTGTTGGTTGGGAAATAAAACACACATTATTATCACTGGAAAGGGCATGAAATTTGCTAACTTACACGTGGACATTTTTATTTCACAATTATGTAAGGTTATGAGTTATTTCTCATTGATAATGGCCAATTATTTGTTTAAAATAACTTTTTATTTTTCTTGCCAATGACTGGTATCTATTTGATTGTTGTTGCATCACACGTGGACTGTGAAATATATATAATTAAAGGAAATTTCACGTTCTTTCCAATGATGCTAATTAAATAAAATTCTGGTTCTTTTTATTCTGGAGTTATTATGCGTTTAGTAAAAAAATCACGTTGTTGACAAAAAAACAACTAATCTTGAAAACTTAGGCCAAACGGCCCAAAGTTGTCAAATATTTTAGACTAAAAATTCGATTAAGAATAATTTCCTTTTGCAGCATTAAATGAACCTTGTAAATAAAAGGCATGCTTAGATTTTTCTAGACTCTTAGTATGTCGAAATATAAAAAAATATTATACATCCCAAATTTTGATAATAAAGGTATTATTTTGATGTCTCCGCAACTTTCCGTAGACAAAATATTACCGCACGCCACTGCTCTAGAACTCTAGAGCTGCAGCATTCGTTTTGGTGAGACCAATCTCGCGGAAACGGAAAAATAATTGGGTTTTCCGCTCGCCGCCATTCTAATTCGGGTGCGCAACGTACACGACCTAAACTACTCACATTAGCGCGGCCCGCACGAACGGCGCGCGCAAGAAATAGTTACTTATCACGCGTCAGCGCCAAAAAAAAGCGACTCGAAAAGAAGAGAAAACCAACACCGGACAGCGAATCCGACGGCGCGGAAAACGGAAGGAAGGCAGAAGTGACGACGCGCTCATAAATATTTACTCATTCGGTGCGCGCTCACATATATTCATCACCAGGGCTGCTGCCTCCGCTGCCGCCGTCTGTTGTTATTTTATTTCGTTGTGCTCCTGAGGGGAAACAACGAACGGCACGAGAGTCGTTTGATATTGTAATGAGCTAATTGTTTCGCGCTTCGCGCGTCTGGAAGGTCTTCATCTCGCAGCAGCGTGAACAACGAAAAGCAGAAAATGCGCTCGGATTTATCGCGAGCACATGTTCGCTCGTTCGCCGGCGCATCAGCAACATGCCCATGACGGCGGCGGCATACCTCCGCCGCCGGCGCAAGGAAGGCGCTAAACGCGACCATGTGCACGCGCGGGCGGCGGGAGGAGACGCAACATATTTTCATCCTTTGCGGCATGTCGACTGCTTGTCATACCGTCGACATGAATTTTCATTATGAAATTCCACTATCACTCATAAATACGCAGGTAGCGCCTGACGACGCGTTCGATCGGGCCGTTGCGCCCTCGATAAAACAGGGAAGCGGGCTTATTAGTAGCGTGGGTAGTAAAAAATGTGTTGTGTAACGATAATTGCTTGATGCTGATACAAAAATATTTTCACACGGACACTATGAAAAATGCCTGCTGCTCAAAATAAGAAGGTAGTAAGTAAAGCTGTGTTTTCGCGTCCACACCGTTTCGCAGCTTGTTCGAAGACGGCTGTGTTCAAAACAATTGGCACAAACAAACATAGTGGAAATATGCATCCATATCACCACTATGTTTGTTTACTCCAATTTATATCCGCTTGCAGCGCCAATTGTTTTGATTTTGCATATAGCTGATGTATTCAACGCGACTCTGGCGAGCACACCCGCAATGCTAAAACATAGCGGGCTGATGTGGTGGATGTGGCGGAGCGAGCATTTTGTTTTTTTATTGTGTCCGCGTGAAAACCATTGTACGAATCTCGTGGCCGGATGATGTTGTCCTCGTCGTTTGCTCGCCTTATATCTCAAACTCGCTCGCTTACGCTCGCTCGTTATCGCTAAACGCTCTCATCATCTCGCCACTTGATAGGTACGTATAATACTATAGTAACAAAACAATGGGTGATATTATTTAACGCCGAATTTAACAAACCAATAATTGCGTACCTACCCCGAAAACGAAGCAATTTGGCGGGATACGAGTGCTTTTGACAGGACCACAAAGCCGCGGGTTGTGTGCGCCTTGCCTGTAAGACGCCTGGAAGACAAACGCGCTTGCAAGCGCGGTGCAAGGCCGTGCAGTCGTGCAACCACAAAGAAGCCACACACCAACAGTAACGGTAACTAATCAACAGGGTGGCGCGAGTCAGTAAAATAATAATATATTTTCGAGGCAGACACGCAATTTGTGCCGTGCAGCGCTGCACCGGGATGATGCTCTCAGCCCTCAGGGAATGTTCGCATTTCCCAGCGCGCCTCCACCAAACCTCCCTCCGCCAAACACAGCCTCCTCATCTCTCAAGGCCCCGCTGCGCGCGTTGCCTTTGCCTTTCGCCTTCCATCGTCAACGCCAGGGACGCTCTTCACTTGCGAGCGCCATCGCGCCAGCCTAGTGCGTTAATCACATGGGTGTCTGCTGCAGGTGCTGTCTTGTCCAACTAGATACTACATTCCGCAAAGGAGGCGGCGGTGTTGCCCATGGAAACATATCCATCTAAATATGAATGTGCACTGTGCACCACATGTGATCACACCGGCACATAACAGCAATATGTGTCGCCTGCACTGGGGGCGGTGTAATGCGCA
Organism: Geostiba sp. GC000077; assembly: GCA_030264215.1. NCBI lineage: Eukaryota > Metazoa > Arthropoda > Insecta > Coleoptera > Staphylinidae > Geostiba > Geostiba sp. GC000077. The sequence continues at coordinate 7,556 of JARJDQ010012509.1, read as the reverse complement.
TGTGCCCACGAGAGTAGTGCGGATGGCCGTCGAAGATAAGCGCGGGAATTGAAGCCTTGATTAGACTTGCAACACGTGCACGACCAATTAAGTACAAACGACCGCTGAATGTCTCGCAATTGCGTGCGGCCGCTCGAGCGCGCCATCATTTCAATAACCATTAGTCCAGCGCGCGCCTCCCCCAGCTCCTGCTGCTGCGTGCCCACTAGTGAGTTGGTAATTAAAGGGTCGACCTCTCCTCTCGGCCGGCCCGGATGCTAATGAAATTCTTGCGCATCTTGAAGACAAACGATGACGAATTGCCATCCGCGCCGCTTGTAATTACCCGCCCTGTCGCCTGGCCGGCCAACACTAAAGTCCACTTTCACCTCCAACCTCCAGTCCTCCACCAACCATCCGCAGCACCTCGGGGCGGCCGGAGATAGTGTAGCTGTGCGTTGAAAGTTGAAAGCTGAAAATTGAAAACAGCCGTTTGGGAACTGGCACCGTGCACGTCCAGAGCTCCAGACTCCTGACGCTTCGCTGTCGACGCAAGGCAGACGTTTTTAAATTGAATCGCACGTGGGTAATGCAATCCCAGGGCCGGCAGGAGGCAGGAATCCAACGGGCGACGCAAACAAACCAAGCACAATGCACAAATTGCCTTTGTGCCCATGTCCACCGAACTCCACAGACTTTGACGATTTCTTCCCTCTTCACCTAGCCTGTCCCTAGCCCTGACTGCGCGCATGCCATGCGCTTGCGTTCCTAATGACAATTAATCTGTTCTTAATTAACCATCTGGATGCGACTTTGCGGGGCTGTGGCAGCGCACATTTTCCGTTCCCATGTCGCAACCACCTTTGCCGTCGGATGGTAGGAGGGAGTTTTAATTCGTCCCGAAAACGAACGCAAAACAAATGTGAAATTAGGCATTACATGGATTTTTGTGCGCGCCTGGGGGGCCAAAACATTTTGGCGCCGCGCTCAGCGCGCAGTGATGTTAGTTTCGCGTGCTGGTTGGCAATTAACAGCTCCTTCTAACTCGACTATTGTTCAGCACTTAGCGTTATTAGGTCCCACCGCAGAACGCGCAAAGATGCACCGTCCCTGCCCCCTCAGCCGCCGCCCCCTACCCCAGCAGCAATTACATACGCGCACGCACGCAACGCACACGAAGCATACAAAACGCAGACGCCTGCATTGCGTTTGGGAATTTTAGGAACTTCATCACTCACGAAAGACGGGCACGCAGCCCAGAACCTAAAAATATGTATAGCATACCTACTTACTTTCTCTTTACTGACATTTATTCTTCTTGTTCTAGGTAAGCGTTGATGCGTTGATACCCACCACCATCATCACCTTGCGTGCAAATCCCAGCGAGTCAATCTCCCGCAATGTACGAGGTAATTAAAGAACGTTAAAACTACGCTGTACTTAATACCACTCAATCTGGGAAGCAATCCAAGATAAGAAGGTGACTTGAGGAAAACTGAGAGAACAGCAAGGAGCCGTGGGGCGGTGGAGCCAAGGCAAATCCCGGATTGCCATCCGCCAGCGAGGGTTTAATGTCCTACTCCCTCGATATCTTCGGGAGTCGGCGTCAACTAGACACACGCGTTCTTTGGCCGGCAAGTTTCCAAAGCGATTGCAACTTTTTTTTTGCCCGCACACGCGCGTAATTGCAGTAGTTACATCGCCGGCGAACTAGGTGGCAGTCCGGAGTCCGTATTAAACTCGAGGCCCTGGCCGCCGACGCTACCGACGCTGGAAGTAGTAAAACTGCAATAAAGCGACGCCAAGACTATAAATCAAAGACATTATCTATTACATGCGAAACACATGCACGCCTCGGCGTTTCGCGCTGCGCCGTCGGCCAGAGTATTGTATCGCAGGATGCGGCGGCCGGAGGGCGCCGCTTGGGGGTGTGCGTTGTTTAATAACCCAGACGCTCGCTCGGCTGATGATATGCGCTGCGGCGTGTGTGCCATGCATGTTGCGAAATGCAACCGCGCACAAGGATGGAGATTTATGCGCGCCGGTAAAACTGCCAGCCTGCTTTACCGACTACTTCGAATTCTTATAATTAACTGCTCTATTCTCGATTGCTTCGGCGAGGACATTAACCATTGCATAATGAAGTAACTGAGTAGAAACTACTCCACTACACGTTGGACAAAATTAAAAATTCGATCTTCCTACAACCTAGATAATGTAGGAGAAATAGGTTCTTAGGTTGGACTAATTCCCACAAAGACGGGGGTTTACATTTTTTAGTTCTTTGATGGTACCTTTTTGATATACTAAAAGTCTATAAAAATCTGAGCATGCTTTTTCATTTTATGGACGTGTTTTTGGTGATATATTTGTTGATTACATAATGAATTTGAACATTTTGAACATGCAATTGAATCGCTGGAAAGGGTTTGAAATTTTCCCAATTAACGTTATGAAATGTTTATTTCACATTATGTAAGTTGATGAATAGTTGATCATTAAAAATTGCCAATTATTTTTTCAAACTAAATTTTTGTTTTTCTTGCTAATGGGCGGTATATTTTTTGGAGGTGGCGACGGAGTGCAAATTTAACAACACCTCTTTGACTATGCACGCAGCTAAAGGAACTTAAAATTGAAGAACGCATTTAGGAAATATTAACGATTTTGCAACGCGTCTTTTCAGAAATTTTGAAAAATTGATTATCTTTGAAAGAATATTTTGGGTACTTGCCGCCCCCTGAGGGGGTGGCAATTGAGGGCAACTTAAAGAGCGCCTCTTTGACTATGCACACAGCTAAAGGAACTTAAAATTGAAGCACGCATTTAGGAAATATAAACGATTTTCCAACGCGTCTTATCAACATTTTTGAAAAATTGATTATCTTTGAAAGCATATTTGGGGTACTTGCCGCCCCCTGAGAGGGTGGCGATGGAGTAAAATTGAAGAGCGCCTCTTTGGTTATGTCTCGATTTGAAAATCCACACCATTGACAAAAAACTCATCCGTCAAATGAAAATGTTCGTGGAGACGCCTGGATACAAATGTGTATCTCCATTTGAAACTTTGTGCAAGAAAAAAACGCAATTTCATACTTAGATTTTTCTAGACTTTTAGAAAGTCAAAAATGTCAACGAACTAAAAAATGCAATCCACATCTTCGTGGGAAGTAGCCCAATCAAACACCTATTTTTTGCTTATATCACTTGCATTGAGATTCCAAGATCGCCATCGATTTGCATTTTTCTTCATTTCCACGGTTATCGAAGACATGTATGTGGATTTGGTTAGGCTTTTGGATACGGGTGGAAATGTAGATGTAAGCGAATGTGGGAGGTCCTGCTGTCTATGCCGGTTGCACCCTGGATCCCGGATCCCGGAATGAGATGTGCGATCGGGGGGCGGGCGCGCTCGCGTTCCGCACATCCGTCATTAGTGCGCGCCCGCTTTGAGTGCGTTTCGGTGTTTCACCTCAGATCGCGGCCATAATTCATCTTTATTATACCTACACCGAATGAATATGGAAATAAAACGCAGGGGCAGTGGAAACGTACATACATGCGCCGGCTGCCGGATTTCGTATTTGCACTGCTCTCCCCGCTCGCGTCCGACCAGCTTCCGGGGATGGGGGCGGCGATTACGGCACGGGTCGCCCGGTCAACAATATCACCCGATTACCCCTTCGCCGCGCACTTCGTACAACCAGCCGTTGCTCCATGCGAAAAAAATGCAAGCAATGACGAAGATGCGACGATAAAAAAAAGTGTGAACATGAAGTAAACGCCGGGGCCACCAGGGGTGGACAAATGTTGCAGTACCATTGGCCCCATATTCACAATAGGGGAGGCCGTGATATGATCGTTAGACATGTAATTGAACGATGGGCCAGTCGCCAGTGTGTGTATGATGGTGAAGGCGCTGATGGAAATTTATGCGCTATTATGCATTTTAATTAATTTCCTTCCGCGCCTTAATTTTACGACCAATGCTCAATGCAACGGACAGAACACACCGACAGCCTCGATTTTATTCCCCGAACGACTTTTTGATGCATTTACAAATCGAAAGCAAACGCAATGTTGCAATTAATCCACATCAAAGGACGTTGGAATCAATTACAAATTAATCTTTTGCAATTTGCCTGTGTTTGCGCGGCGACGAAGAATCTTAATTAACCGCCCGCTAATTTTTACGTACTTTTTGCCCTGCCATCTGATTAATGATGAAAAACCACGGCGGCGATGCGCGCGGGCGAAAACAATTTGCGCAAATGCGAATGCATAAAGAATATGTCGGCGCAATTTTTTGCCGCGCCCCGCATATTGCCGCGTTTCGGCGATAAAAATCTCGTTGCCGTTTCGACATCGCGACGGAAACGCTTCCTGCCGCCCTCGGCGCGCTCGCAATTTGAACACTTACGCCGCGCGCGAAACCATGTTGTTATGTGTAATTCGCTCCGCATGCATGTGGTATAATATTGTACATGTCGTACAAGGGTTTCGGAGCATACCCCAGTCAGCCCCAGCGAAAATGAAAGCCGAGAGCGGGCCCGTTGTAATATGCACGAAAATTATTCGTATTTTATGCCCGCCCATTTTCTTCCCATTTGGCGCTCGCCGCCCGTAAGGAATAACCCAATAACCGTCGAACATTGATGCTCGCGACCCATTCAACCCTCCAAAGCCCTCGCAATCCCCCTCGGCATTGTTTTACTTAATATTTTCTAATCTTACGCATTCAATCTTAATCCTACACATTACAAGTTACACAGCACACATACACACACACACATAAAATGTGTAGACGTGCAGGGGTTTCCGACGCTTTGGATTTATTGCCCATGCGTAGGAAAAATAAACCGTTTTATGCATTTTATGCATTTAGCAAAGTGGGATTAAATATGTACGAACAAACAAATGTGGATTATCGCTATCACTATTATTCTCGGGGTTGGAGTTGGGGGCGGCGTGATTTGCATGCGATTTGTTCATGCTCGCGAGTGCACGGATTGAAAATGCGATTCAATATTTTATTTAATGCGCGCGATTTTTCTATCGAAATAAATACGCTTTTTATTATTTCGTGCGGCGGCCGGTGTGGAGGTGAACGGAGGGCAATTTGCTCCGGCGATAGTCGGTGCCGTCGCGCTCGCTTGCATCCCGGCACGTATGCGCGAGCGGCGGCGGTGGCGGCGCGCGCTGGGAAATCGGGAAATATTGCACCGGGCATCGCCGGGGCGCACTAGCCAAACCGAACGGAACCGATCACGATCAAATATAAATTCATCACTGTTACCGTGCTATCGACCCCTAGACCCCCTTTTTCCGCCTCCCGCTCCTCTCTGACACATACACCTAACGGTGTATCTGTACTCTCTGGTCGTATCGCCTTTTTGTAATACTCCCTCAGCTATTCCTTCCGCTTCAGTTTTAAGTTTAGCAACATTATGTGCATTGTGTCGAGTGGAAGCAGGAGCTGGAGTAACCCTCATCAATTTTCACTGAGCTCGACGCTTCATTGATATTGGCAGTTTTGGGATGTTTCTACTCTATTTACAGGCACCCTGCTGGTTTGTGGACAGATTAAAAATTATTATTTACACTGTGGCACGGGGCGTGATTGGGGAAAAGCAAATATAGTTGTGGCCCGACATTACGTTAACATTATAACCCGCCCCCTATCCAGCGGTCTCTGAAAAAAAAATCGTTTTTGTTTGAATTGCCAGCCTGGAACCAGCCGGAATGAAAAATGACCCGCACTGTAACGCGACGTCCGAATCTCCGAATCTTCCCCCTTCCAAGTTCGTCCTTCTAAATAAACATAGCGTTTCCGTACGATCCAATCGTAAACCGTCCTTCACACACGAACAAGCAGTAAAATGCAAGTGTTGGGGTGGAGCATTTCCTGCTACCCGAGGATTAAATTTCCAAAATGATATAATATCATTGCTTAAAACTACATTAAAACATTTTAAGTAAATTTAAGTTTTTTTTAAGCGCAAAGTTTAAATTGCATTAATTGCCTTTCGGAAAAATGATGTTTGGCCTCGCCGGCGGCGGCGGCCACGGGAAGTGCCTGAAGGGCCAGGGAGGGTGGAAAACTTCTCGTTATGAAAATTTGAAAAATCTTCGCCGCATCCAGCGCATATTTTTCCTCCTCGTGCTTTTACTTTTATTGCATTAAAACTTTATCCGTTTTAATGAATTAAAGACGAATCCTTTTATTGTCCCGCGCGGACCTGCCGCCGCTAACAGTACTCGGCGGGGCCCTCTTTTTCTCCTGCGGTGGCGGCGCTTGTCGTCAACGTGCTCGCGTTAAAAAACCACAAAAGTTACAAATGTGAAAAATGCGTGCGACGTGCGCCTGGCAACGATTCAACTTCGGGTTGCGCGACTTCCTCGCCATTAAATCCACTAATTTCTGTTTTTCGTACATTCCGCCGGCAAGCTGGAAAACTTGCACGGGGGTGAATTTTCATACGCAGAACTAGACGCAATTAATTGCATCGCGCAACATTTATTTCGCTTAAATGAGGGGGGCGCTGAACTGATATGGTGGAGGCGCATAGGGAAATTCCTAAAAAAAAACTACGATATGTGTGTAGTTGGCAACTAGTTTCGGCAACACGCCTGCGTATCTATTATGAGCCCGTGCGCGCGGGAATTGGGGGTGGGGGGGCTGAGGGGAATGTGCGAACAATTTGCGAAATTCAGAGCGCGCAAAGTTTCCGGCGCTCCATTGTTTCGACGGGCACACACTTGATGTATTTGCAAGTGCGCGGCGGGGCGGCGCGGGGCGTAAGTGTCAGGCCGCCCCCACCCACGCCCCGACAGCGATCAGCACTCAGCGCGCAAAACAAATTCGAGGCGGCAGCCGCATGCAAATCAACCCAGCCGTCTCTCACCATGCGAAAAATCACGGAACGAATTCGATTTGATGCTCTCTCGTCCCGTGGCACGTTTCATTATGCATGTTGCATGTGCATGTGCAGTAATGACTCTACTCGTGCTCCAGCTCCTGCGAGCCTTCTTCATTCACTCATTCCGGACGAGTGGCGGAAGCGCGCAACGAAAAACAGTTCCACTTCCATTCCAAATCCGATGCTGCCTAATAACTTTCGAGTACTTTGGGCTCGCCAGCGCGCGCCGAGTGCAGAGATCTTAATTAAATTAATGGGCCTCTTGATTATATTGCGTCGAATCCAAAAAATAACGAGCGCGGGCGCTGCTTTTAATAATTCACCAGTGCTAGCAACTTTCCATCCACTGCTGCTGACTTTTCGCCCATCATGAAATCCAACCTGTCTGAACCACGCTTCTTTATTAGTCCTGTAGATTCGCTGCAAGTTGCAATTGCGACTCTTTCTTCGCCAACACTGAGTTACTGAGCACAGGGAACAATTTTCCAAATAACCATACCTATACTGTACAGTCCGTACACTAATTAACGATGCTTTTTAAAGTGAGGCAATAAAACGTGAAATACTCGCGGAAAACAAAAAAGTCAGTAAAACGATCAATTCTAATCGTGTTAGAAGGGAATTTACTTTATCACGCTGGACCTGGACCATGTGTTG
>JARJDQ010012501.1:0-20796 GCA_030264215.1 Geostiba sp. GC000077 | reverse complement strand
GACCGACGACTGAGTGCTGATCCCTATTATTCATTGTCATGTCATTTCATCTGCGACGCGGCGGCGGCGTCATTTTTCATAATTGTTCATATTTCTTCCTCCTCTTTGTTGCTGGGTTACTGCGTTGCTGTGCTCCAGCTATTTTTATTTCGCAAATTATGAAAATCGAATTGCGTCGCGGTGTCGACGGCCCGCTTTTGTACACACTTCGCGAATGTGCGTCGCGATGTTAATGAACTACGGCGTAACCGCAGCGGCGGCGGTGCGTTCCACCCGCCCCCCGTGCGTATTACGCATCGCGGCAGCCCGCCGAGGCCAACAGTCGAATACATTCGCTGGCGACCCGGCGTGATTCACTTTTAAATAGGCACACGATGCAGCGTCGCGTCGTCATGCGAAATTTTGCTCACTGCTAGCTAGGGCTTCGGCTTCAGCACTTCGCCTTCGGGCTTCTTATTTTTAGGCTGCGGTGCGAGGTCGACAATCGCGACCGGCTGCCAAGACCAAAACTACCAGCAAGAGAGCTTCAGCAACCACGCCAACCACCAAACGCAAACACACTTAGATCTGCAAATTAATAACTTTCGATGCAGTTGCACTTTTTCATAAATGCACTGTTAATATCGTAATGTTGTCAAGGATATACCGCAAAATGTTCAGAAAATGTCCAACACCGTACAATCGTACAAAGTAGACAATAGACGACGAAAGTTGGTTTCTACGCATTAAGTATTTTGCAATACTATTTACTTTAAGCTCTGCGTACATGGTACTCAAGGTAACGCTACACTGGTTGTTGCTGCCGACAAAGAAACTAGGTTATGTCATATGTCATTTTGTCGTCTAAGCTCAGGGATATCTCAGTGCATGTGGGCAAACTCGCCGGGAGTTCCATTTGGAGTTGTAAGGTATTGTTCTCTCTCTCTCTCTCTCTCTCTCTCTCTTTCTTTCTCTGCGTGAAAACTAGTGTCGTGTATTGCTAGTCAAATACAAATCGGTCATTAAGTGACACAATCTACTGGGGCATACAGGGTGATATTCACTGTTCAGCCTGTAAAAACAAAGTGGTCGGTCATGGACATATGGGGAATAGTTGGAATCGCCCATCCAAAGTAATGAAATTCTTCAATATTTTTGAATATCCATTAGTTTGAGATTTTAAAGCAACGATGCCAAATTTCTTGCAAGAAACAATGAGAATTAGTCATTACAAGATAGCTTAGCTTAGAGAGAGGGACAACTAATTGCGATTTATCACCATGCAGAATGAGCTGGACACTTTTTGAGCATTCTAAAGGCACATCAGAAGAAAATATGAAACACAAACAAAGGGAACAATATAAACACTATATGAGATAATGAAACTGCAGTACATGAATTGCTAGATGAAACCAATAAACGCTATATGAAACAAATTAACGCTATATGAAACGAATAAACGCTATATGAAATGGACAAATTCCAATGGCGTATCATGCCCCCTGGTCTATGAACCCCCTGGTCCAACCACCCCCCCCTCCCCCCCCCCTTGGCTCCCCATGGGAGGTATATTTGCAGTTGGCCCATACGCAACGACGTGACGGACGCCTGGTCCATCAACTATATATAGCTAAATTATTTTTTATATACAGCAAAACAATATTATTTTATATAGCACACTGTATATAGCAAATTTGGATTATTCATATAGCAATTCCAATTTTCTATATAGCAAAATGTATTTTTTAATATAGCAGTTTATTCCTATCCCAAACAAAGTATGAAGTAACATTAGAATGATCAAAAAAATCTGCGGATTATTCAAATTATAAGCAACATATCGCCATACCTCAAAAACTCTAACCTTCAATAAGGTCAAGTTAGAATGACATATTCAACGGCGGTAGCCATTAAAAAAAGAAATTTCGAATTAATAAACTAAAGAAATTGTTTTCAAACTTAGTAATAATCTTTTCTTATCTCCTGCGTTTGTTGCAAAGAAAATCTACTTTAGTGCTGATTTATTTGATTTCCATGTCGATTTTAGTTAACCGTAGTGACGATTTTGGAAAACTTACATTATTAGTATTTTTGGTCATAAATATGGTAATATGGTTTCAGGTAAATACCTCAAACGAAGTAGCAATTTTCTTGCAAACTTCATTTTCGTATATCCCTGGATTCAGCTCCTTTCAATTTCTTTATTAAATTCAATTTGTCAAATTATTATTTTGAAATTAAATGTTAAATCGACCGACAACAGCGCATTTTCACGCCAAATTGACTTCCGTTTAAAAGCAATGTTACCTACTGTTCCCCACCTTTGACCCTTTCCATGGCCAACCACATCGTTTTTACTTACGACATGATCAAATTCATTTGTTAATGGCACACACAACAAAAATAAGCAATTGTAATACCACACGAGGCGCAAGCGCGCAAGGATTCAATTTTAGTTGATGTGAGGTCTTTGCATCTTGCGCACATTTTTCCGATTAATTACCACATTTGGGCATTGGGTTTCAAGCGCTCAAGTTTTCAACGTTCAACAAGCGAGCCTAAACATGGCTCGAATTACACACGCTGAACGGCCGAAAATATTAAGCGTACGCATTGTTTGCGCTTTACGGTCGAAGCATTGAAGGACAAGGAAGACAAGGAGCAATGCGAGTGAGTATAAAATCACAGCCATACAGCTTGCAAGTGAGCAACGTCTATAGATCAGTGACGTGCAGTCCAGACTTCTCAAAGGACAAAAAGTGCGCTAAATTAACCTCGAAGTTTTTCACATTTGCAAATTCTCGGATCCTCGGAGGGAAGTGTTTTATCTTTTCCGCACGCGTTCTCCTAGTCTATGTTTCTTCGAATAGTTCGATAGGCAAAGCCACGTGTCACGCTTTTTATGATGTAACAATGGAAAACAACTTTAAAAAAGAATCATCAAGTTGGCGCGTGTTTAAATGCACAAATTTACAATAACCTTCACGGCTTCACCCTATATTGCAAAGCCTGATGAAGACCAAAGATGAAAAATTTCCTAAATCGCCCGGCATATGCGCAGCTTCCCAATGAGTACATGTCACCGCACGCCACTGCGTGAAGATTGTGCACAGTGCACAGGCACAGCAGAAATGAGCATCAAGCAAATGAGCGACGACGCAGGATGCGGATCCGCAGCAGCGGCGACGGTCTCGACTCTCGGCGTTCGGGTCGTGGCCGTGGTCGGGTTGTTATTGTTTGGACTTTGGGGTTCGCATCGAATGCAGACGAATGGCGCACGTCCGCACGTGTGTTGGTGTGCGTCGGCGGTGTCGATGTTTTTGTGAGTCTGGCCTGTACGTCTCGGCTGCATGCACATTGCACATGCAGTGGCGTGTGGTGCGGGGGAGGTGGAGGTTGGCAGTGGGTATGGTACGACACACTACACAGCGCAGGAAAGGGTTATATGACCATCGCACGATGCTCTGCTCTTGCTGACTCTTGCCTACTCTTGCGGAGGAACTCGAAACCCTTGAGAAGGTCGCGAAGATTTGCACGTCGCGATTGAATTTTCGAGGGACGAGACGTTTTCGCTTTTTCAAAATCTTGTTGGTGAGGATGAAAGCACACCTATTAAATAAATTGTCTGTCTGTCTGTCTGTCTGTCTGTATCCCTGTGCACACGATTTAACAATCATCCCGTTTGAATTTTAACCTAAAATTTGGCGGTCCAGAAATTCCAGAGATATCCCGCTTTCCCATTTTCATTCCATCTTTGATATATCTTGTTTACATATGAAACAAAAGAAAACAAAAGAACTTCATAAAGAAAATATAATAGAACACGACGCAAAAATGTAATTTACAAAAATGTAATTTAAAAAAACCAGGACGAATTATCGCACAAATGGTGAGGCTTAGGGGCTGCTAAAACAAGTTTGACAAATTAACAATAATAACAAACTTGTTTTACCAACCCCTAAGCCTCACCATTTGTGCGATAACTCGCCCTGGTTTTCAATTAATTTTGAATATTTCATGTTGGATGATGAGGATTATGAGGAGGTGTTGTACTGTTGTGTGCTTAGGAGTTTAGGACATTTAGGACAAGTAAAAGTGAGAATTGCGATCTGCGAACAAGAGGGAACAATTAGAAGGGAAATCGAATTAGGGTGGAAGTTGTGCCGGCGCGTGCCGGTGCAATCTCAATGTCTCGGTGGCGGCAGCGGCGGTGGCGAGAGTAAGCGGACGCGGTCGTTTTGTATCTTATTTGCTTTTGATGTTGAGAGGGCGTTGAGGCCGTTGAGGGTGGAAATTGTGTCAAAGTTTCGTTGCAAGTAGTGCGTAGGTCAGCAGCCCACCCCGACTACGCGAGGCCTGCCAACCCGGCCGTGCGTTACGGCGGCGGCGACGGCGGTGGCGGCGGCGGCGTAAGACAAGGAGCCGGCAGCCGGGTGCATCGCGCCCAAGTCGGCGCTGCGCACAATGCGCGAGTGGAAGGCGGCGGGCGGGCGAGACAGAGACGGCGGTAGTTCGGATAGCGGAAGGTTTTTTGTGATAACGTGTGATATTGATTCGGGTGCAGCCGCCGGTGGGCGGGGGCGGGTGCAACGCGCGGCCGTCGTCTCGCTCGCGCCTGCAAGTGCAAGTGCAGGAGCGCGCGCGCCGCCACCGCCGCCACGCAGCTCCGGCTGCTGGCGTGTCCCGCTTCCTCTTCTTCGGGCGCTCATCTCGCCGTGCCGCGCGCGCCCGAGAGAGGACGGACGGAGTCACGGAGAGGAGTCTCGCGGCCCGCCGAATCGGACGGACGGACGGATCATGTCGCGGTCGCCGCGTCGCGAGCCAGTCGTGCAGCGAGCCTGAGCGCCCCGTTTTCGGCCCCGCAACGCCCGCCACAGCCGCCAGTGTGCAGCAGACACAGCGCACACCGGGGGAGCGGGAATTCGTAAACACCACACACGCAAGAGGCGCACCGGCGCGCGCGGACCCCAACCCGGCGCCTCAGCACCTCATTTTCAATTTCGGGAACTCGGGTTGTAATTTCAAACCAAACAAACAAACAAAAAAACGCAGTGATTGACCAGTGTGATTGCCCACCCAAAACGCAAGGAGAGCTGGTGGAATGGAGGTGTGGGCCAAGTTGGAGTTTAGTGTTCTTCCCCAGTGCCGCCGCCGCCGCCTTCAGAACGCGTCCCGGCGTCAAGTCGCAAGTTTGCCGCGCGTTGAGGAAGGACAGTGCGGTGCCAGTGTCAGTGCCATGTGGTGCGTGAAGTGACGACGCCACGCGCCCGCGTACGCACCGAGCCGCCCCCGCAGCCGCGCACACACCCGCACGCACACGCAACAGGAGCGCGTGAGCCGCTCGCCACGCGGTCGCCGCCCCCCTTCACCGGCTTCATTCACGCCTGCATTCGGCGCGCAGTCATGGCGATCAACTTTTCGGCGTCGTTCGCCGCCTGCCTGGCCGCCGGCCTCAAGGTGCCCAGACAGATCATGTACTGCATCTCCCAAGGTAAACGTCACATTATTTCCTGTCTGGAGCTCGCGCTGCATAAAAAGATTTTTTTTTATGTATAAAATAAAAATGCATTCGATTTTCGGGGCCTTGCACGTTGCACATTGTTTCGTTTGCAAGTTTGAGTTTGCGTTCGAGCATCGAGAACACGAGAACAAAGAAGGAGAGCGCGCCGCCGCCGCTCGTTCGATAATAAATTTCCCGGAGCGTTGTTTTTTTCCCCGTTCGCGTCGGTGGCGCGCTCGTCGCCGTCTTCCGCCTGCAGTTTTTCCACGCCGACGCTGCGAATGTTTTTCCGCGCCGCGCGCTCTTTCATTGCGCGCGCTGACGTGCAATTTTTCGATGTAGATCTCGAGCCGGATAAAAGTCAGCACCGAGCACCGAAAACGCAAACCTGCAAACCATCATCAACCCAACAGGCCAAGACTCCAAGACACAAGCCGCGAAACACAAAAAACGCAAAAAAGAGCGGGACTCTGGCAGTTCACAATTCAGAATTCGGAAATAGTTTTCAGTATCCCCCTGAAAGAGCGAGTGGGAAAGATCAACATCTGCATGTGCATGCGATTTGCAAATTTGCATTTTTGTGCAACATTAATTTGCATTTGTGAATTATTGATTTTGGCGATGAGTACAACTAAAACTAAGGATGTAAGGATGGAAAAAATAAAAGTAAAGTAGTATGATGATGATAGTTGTTGGTAATGGGTGTAAAAGCGAGTTCAGTAGGTTCTTCTTGAGTGTCGGGCAGTCGGGGCAGTCGAGAAGAACCTTGACGCGCCAGTCGGCCACGAAGCGGCGAGATTCGCTCCGGAGTGGCCACTCCGGCCGAACCTGGACCAAGCACCAACGCATTGCGGCCGGGCGGTGCAGTCTGGCCGGGCCGGCGGCGCGATGACTAAACCTTGACCTTGCGTCTACTAATCTTCCACAATATATTTTTTATCCGTCCGCTCCGTCGCGCTCGCGCTGCCGCCGTTGCCGCGGATCCCACATGTGGGCCCAGACGGTCCGGACCTGCCGAACAGCCGAACGCACACTCGAAAACTGGTTATTCATGGTTTAATCGCGCCGCATATGCATGCGCACACAATACGCGCGCGGGCCTCGATGCAGCATGAGCGCAACAAACAACCAGCAGCCTCCGCAGGCTCCGGTGATTGATAGAATTCTTGCGGCTCTTGCGGCGCGGGCATTCCAATAATAACCTAACTCAACAAAACTTTTACTTTCGGAGCCCGCGCGCGCGCGCGCGCGCCTGGAGCCCGTTCCTCTTTACCTTGATACCTTCACGAAATTAATGTCCAATTTCGTTTTCATTGTCTGTGCATTCCTCTGGCTGTGATTTCCTGCAACTTCAATGCTTATCAAACAGTTAGCGTTCGATTTTGCATGATGCGCAATTTTATTCGCTCCTGACCTTTGCGAAACTTCGCAGGCCGATAAACTCTCTCGCGGCGTTGATAAACTTTAACTCCTCAACATGTTTCCATGTTTCGGTGCATATATACAGAGCGTGTGCGACTCGTTCGACTTTGACTTCCTGTAATTCCATTTTTACACCCAAACACCACGCGCGCGCGCGCGCACGCGAATGAAAATGCACCTAAAATAAAACATTTTCAGATTCGAGCGCGCCGTACGTCCTCTACAAAGACGGCATCGATCGTACGCAGATGCAGTGGGGGCAGGAGAGCTACGCGACGAACCTCGCCGCGCACCAGCAACAGCAACAGCAAGCTGCTGCCCAACAACAGCAGCAGCAACAGCAGCAACAGCAACAATCGCAGCAGGCGCCCCCGCAACAGCAGACCGCCTCCGGCGCCGCCAGTCCACAGCAATCGTCGCTGAATCCGGCCAACGTGCCGCTGGGAGTGGAGGCCGACACGGTGGCGCCGCGCGACCAGAGCTTACCCTCGCCGGCGCCGTCGCCATATCCGGCGACGCAGGCGGAGAGCCGCGACGATGATCTGCCCAACGATCAGCCCAGCATGGACATGGATACGCGGCCGGCGTCTTGCTTCCCACCCAGCGACATCAACCAGCAGAGCTACCAGCAGTATGCCAGGGCACCGCCGCCGCCAAGCGCACCTCCACCCATGCCGCCGCACATGCTCGGCGCGGGCAGTTTCTCCGCGCTGCACTATCTTAAGCAGCCGGGCGTCATGGCGCTCACCTCCCTCGGCTCCGACGGCCCCCAGCTGGACCAGTACGCTGGGAATATGCAGGACATCCGGCAGGCTGCCGCCGCCGCAGCCGCCGCCTCACTACCCGATGTCATTCAGCAGCAGCAGCAGCAACAGCAGAACGGCATGAAGACCAAGGGTATCGGCAGCGAGCTGCGCCTCTTCAAGTGTCTCACCTGCGGCAAGGACTTTAAGCAGAAGAGCACACTGCTGCAGCACGAGCGTATACACACCGATAGTCGCCCGTACGGTTGTCCGGAGTGCGGGAAGCGATTTCGCCAGCAGTCGCATCTCACTCAGCATCTGCGCATCCACGCCAATGAAAAGCCCTACGCGTGCGTTTACTGCGAGCGCACCTTCCGCCAGCGCGCCATCCTCAACCAGCACTTGCGCATTCACTCCGGTGAGAAGCCCTACGAGTGTCCGGAGTGCGGGAAGCACTTCCGACAGAAGGCCATCCTCAACCAGCACGTCCGCACACACCAAGGCGAGCGCCCCCTAACCTACGCTACTCTTTCTCTCGTAAAGGGCGGCCATACTCTTACCTTCAGCCCGTGACGAACTCACTTGCAGTCTGAAATTCTCGCGGAATCTGACCATTTACTGAATCATACACTATCAAAATTCGCGTTTAGGGGTCTGTGCCGAACGGGCGGTTAGAGTTTGGTCGTATTCAGCATGTTACAATTGACGATGATGATATTCCTAAAGTGCCGCCACAAAATTATCTCGAATGCCTTGAACTAAACAGGAAAATGGACTCCCGATTGGTCGTCAACCCATTATACACCAAAGCAAATTTGTGGCGGCGCTGTTTATGAATATGCACCTAAACCATGTAACAAAATAGAAACGAATTTATATTTTGTTACATGGTTCAAGGGATGGCCAATTTTAAGTCTCCCCAACTAAAATGCTTATTAACTGTTAATAACATTCCTATTGTCTATTGTTGGTTGCCTACAGATGTGAGTCCACATCTGGTGTTCAAGAACGGTCTGCATCCGACGCTCTGGCCGCAGGACGTGCCCTTCCCGCCGGACGAGGGCAAGGAGGAGGTGGCGTCCACGTACGGCGATGGCGACTCGCAGACCGACCGCGGCTGCTTCTCCCCGAACAGCGTCACCAGCAACATTCAGTATCCGGCGTACTTCAAGGACCAGAAGGGCATGGGCCATTCGGTGTTCGGCTCGTCGCCGAACTTCGGCGCGCTGCAGTATCTAAAGCAGCAGGGCGGCAACGGCAAGGGTCTGCCGGACGTGATACAGCACGGCCGCTCCGCCGGCATGCCGCTGTACGTGCGCTGCCCGATCTGCCAGAAGGAGTTCAAGCAGAAGTCGACGCTGCTGCAGCACGGCTGCATACATATCGAATCGCGGCCGTACCCATGCCCCGAGTGCGGCAAACGCTTCCGCCAGCAGTCCCACCTCACCCAGCATCTGCGCATCCACACCAACGAGAAGCCCTACGGGTGCGTGTACTGCGGCAGGAACTTCAGGCAGCGCACCATCCTCAACCAGCATCTGCGCATCCACACCGGCGAGAAGCCGTACAAGTGCCAGCAGTGCGGCAAGGACTTCAGGCAGAAGGCGATCCTCGACCAGCATACGCGCACGCATCAGGGCGACCGCCCTTTCTGCTGCCCGATGCCCAACTGCCGGCGGCGCTTCGCCACCGAGCCGGAGGTGAAGAAGCACATCGACAACCACATGAATCCGCACACGGCGAAGGCGCGCCGCGAACCCACCGAGTCCAAGCTGAATGTGAGCAACGGCAACAATCCCAGCTCAACGCCGGGCCCCATCAATGGTAACGCTGGCGGCGGCAATCTGAGCAATGGCCCGCTGGGCAATTTGGTGCGCGGCGCGCTCACGCCGAGCGCGGTCGTCAAGCCGGAGCTGTACTTCCCGCAGTGCTATGCGCCGGGCTTCAATCCACCCACCAGCCTCGCGCAGTTTCCCTCCAGCGCGCCGGAGTTCAAGCCGCCGAACGGGGCGCTGCCGGCGCAGTGACCGACCGCTCTGGAGGCGGTCGCCTGACCGGCGGCGATTGCTCCAATGCTCGCCGAACGGGTGTCATGTAAATAATCGATAACGCTGCTCCCTTCTTCCCCTGCACGCAGCCATCAGAAGAAGAAACTGCACATCGATTGGACCCATGAAAACAACGCTCAGAAAGTAGGGCCCACGTGTGCTCTAGGGATGAGCGCAAACGAAACCAGCCGCAACAATGATGACGACGAATCTTTTGTCCTTCCACCCGATGCTGGGATGCTGGTTGCTGGATTGTCTTCTTTATTTACTCCACAGCGGATAGTTTCTTTGTCTTTTTGCTTAATTAGGCTGCAAATGATACAACTGGGCAGCAAAGAAAGGATGAAGATGCGCACGCAGGTAAATACGACACAAAACGATACGATCACGAACAACACACGAAACAAAAGAGTGGCAATACTATTTTTACACGTAACCTATGAATTTGCATACATCTAAAGATGAGCAGAGAGCAACTTTTCGTTGAGTTTGTTATCCGAACTGCAGCGGAACTCATTTGCTATTCATTGTATGTACGATTAGATTAGAGACGGTTTTAAACGATTTTAACGATAACGGATGCGATCTTAGTTGTAAACTCACGCGAGACGCGCGATTTTTGTCGAAAGGAAACATGTTGCTGAATAATGCCCAAATGTGATCTCTTAAATGTAATATTTGTAATAATCGAGTTTAATTAGTTGTTTGGCGTTAGTTTCTATTACACTTGACAATGTTTAATCACAAAATGTTTGGCGTTTGAATCGCGAATCGAAGTAAATTCGACTGCGAGAATGTTAAATTCAAAGATTCAAAATTGCAGAATGTTTATATGATCTCATAAATGAAGCTCAATGTTTAAATTTTAACCTTTAATGTTTATTGAAACTGAAACTGAAACTTGCGGTGCGAATTAGTGATGCTGGTTGGTTAAGGTTCGGCGAAGGGAAACGTACTTAAATTGAGATTGAAAATCTCAGTTTTGCTTAATGAAACCTTTTTGCCAGGCGCATTTTCCGATGCCTACAATGTGATGAATTCGTTGACTGTTTTTCTCCATTAATTTCTATTCTGTTATCTATGAATCTCAACGACACGCGCGGAAAATATAAAAACAAAACGATACGATTTTAAAAAGTACTACTACATATTAATTATTGTGCAATTATACTAAAATCGTTACAATCAAACTTATGAAATAAGTCTAAACAAACGAACAGAGAGCAACTCACATTTATTTACGTACGAAAATGAAGGAACGAAGCGGAGTTTTATTTTGCGAACGTGCGAAGATGGCGCACTTGTCGATAAAATGGCGACCTGTATTTTAACATAACGCCGAGCGAATATAATACAGAAAGCCACAATGCGCATGATAAACATAAATCGTATACGATTAATTTTTATAAATGTAAATGAAGGAAGCAAACACTTAACAAGAGTTACATGTTATTTAACATTATATTTGAGATGAAGGATGAGGAGCTGATATTTAAGGTTAGAATTGAGAGAGTGACACTTGTTTTGCGAATCGACGAAAGAATTTCCAAAGCGTATACATACATAAACTGAAAGACACGATTTATATAAATATATTTAAACGTACACACCCCGTACACCCGAGAGGAGCAGCTTGGAGCTAACAGAGGTATAATTACAAGAATTACGTAGTCCATTAAGACTAAGGCACATAGAAAGCATCTCTTTAATTTTTATTATAGTTACTTATTATTTTTACAATGCATTTTTATTTGTCGCAACTTTTTGTATGTTTATTTGTAAATTTTACCCCCTTTTACCCCCTTATTATACATATGCATATTGATTTTTTTATTATTTGATATTTGATAATTTTTGTAAAACATTTGTAGCCGTTAATTAATGATGGTGTGAAACAACCTTCGTTTTGCTTTATTTCACTTTCTTAGTTTTTTAGTTTTTCCTTTTTTGGTAATTCCTTTTGGGTAACAATTGTTTTTAGAACTTTTGGATCCTGGTAGATGTGTAGGGAATGGAACAAGCGATCGCCTCCATTATTTTTATATGAATGTTGCAAATACGTGAATTTCGCATAAATCTGTCTTACCACATCGATAACTCAACTATATTAATACAAAACACTACCAAACAAAACCGAAAGAAACCAATACTAATACTGATACCAATTGCGCGTATACAATTTTCCACAACAGTGATATTGATATTAATGTTTAAACAATACAATTTTCAATCCTTATGCTGAACGGGGGTCTTCCGGTGGTTTGTTAATTATGTATTTACCACTAACGGTGCGCATTTGCAATAAAACCGACATTTTGTTGCCGTATTTGGATAGCTGCTAGCTGGGCGAGGTCTAACCTCAAAGCGCAGCCAATACGACGGCGTCGCCGCAATAGCAATTACAGTGTCTTCCATAAATGCATAAATAGATGAAACTTAATTAGTAACAGATACAGAAACTATTTATATCTTACCAAATCTTTAATTGGATACAAACACTACAAAAGTTGCCAGTTGAACTGAATATTACATAACAGATTTAATTCCATTTCACTGATTACAAGAGTACCATGTATTTTCTACTTGCTTTAGCAGTTTACAGATTGAACAGATTTTACAGTTTTTACGTACATTCATAGGCCAGAGATAAGCAGATTTATCAGACAGGTTCACATAGTTTTTATAGGGATTAGGATTATCACAAGAGTGTTATTATGAGGGCGAAATGGAAGGGCAGGACGCCATCGGGAGACTACTCGCTTACAATTTACAGATTACAGTTTTACAAAGTAAAACCAGAGCCAGCAATCATAACCACAAATGACATATATACACAATATGACTGGTGAATGTATGCATCCCTCCAAGCAATCGTACACTTTTTAAACGACTTTCCAACACTGGACACAACACGCAAGGATATTTTCATCGACGCATTACTTATAGCACGTAGAATATTGTTTTGATGTCATTTCGGTTGTTAATATATTGTTCTATTGTCAAAATTTCAAAATTTCAAAATTGGAATACACAATGAAATTGGAGCTAAAAGACTTATCGACTCGTGATAGCGTTTAACATTTAATTACTTTGTAATTCACACGATTATAAAGATGTGTTACATGTGTTTTTAATTACATTAGTGTAGTGTTTAGTAGTTTAGGAGAAAGAAACACACACAGATGCAAGAAACACAGAAGTTAACTTTTTCATCGATCATTGAAATTGAAATCTACAGAAAATCTAAGCATTAAATATTTAAGATCTATGGATTTAACGTTTAAGGACTCCTAAGCTGCAACTGCAAGCTATAAGTATACATAAGAAGTGCAAAGTGGGCGAATAAGTGACAGAATACTTATTATTAATAACAAATTGCAATTATTTCTACTAATATCTATGTACATAATATACATAACATTATATTCATATACATACATTTAAACTAAAGTTACATTACAAAATAACTAAGAATTAATAAACGGATTGGATCACACACAGAAACAACACGCATTTAAGAATACATGTACAACACGTTCACACACCTATAAGAATAACACACACACACACACAAAATTCGTCGCATATATTATACGAATATATACGATTTACATTAGGAGATTTAAACGTTCAAACAAACAGAGATACGAGTAACGCGGTGAGCGTGTGTTGGTTGCTTTCTGGCAAACTGCAAACACAAGACAAAGTGATCATGAAAACAGTGTGCAATGCAATGATGATGATATACAGTGTGAAACGAATAGAGATATAGGTTAGCTACGGATAAGGAGAGATACAAGATTACTTTACGTTGTATATTGTGTTGTTAATTCGTCTTCTTCATTTTCAACGCAGAATGTCTCAAATTCTATTTTACGATAATCTATATTTGAATTTTGAAATATGAGACACCCTGTGAATGTTTTCAAAACAATTGAAACACTTGAGGAACGAAACATTCGGACGATTATGCTTTTCGTTTGCGTTTTGTTCCTGAGTGATCATTTCACCTTTTTTTCTGCAACGAAAAGAACGAAATATTCAAAAACGAACATGTTTGACATTTGCCCCCTCCGATCGTAAACGAATTTAATCTCTCAATATTTTTTACACCAATACAGAGTAATACATGTGTATTACAACAAACTACAAGTGCCATAGAATCTTAAGACGATTGATTTTCTTTCATTATTGTTACACGCGGGTAAATAAAATGCACACAGTATATTTTGAGACAACGTCCGATCATGATGTGAAATATTGTGTTGAACAAAGCAAAACTTTTCGAATGTATACGACTGTATACGACCACAAAACTCATACGAAATCTACGGATGTAGCGATGATCGCAATTATTATCAGCTGTGAAGCTATCATTTTCTTGCCCACTTTTCGTGCGTGCTGCGTACTAAACCGAATCGGTTGTGATATCCGATGTGGGGCGATTGTTCCCGATGTTCATTTGTTTTGCGATAAACCTGCTGAGGGGGTGTGTGTTTTTTCTGCGCGTGTTTTTACAACTTGCAACAATGTTTTTTCAGCTCCTCCAACAACAAGCGCTTCTTTTTCATTTTCTCACATTTCCCGCATTTCTGTTATTCTTGCTCTTGCTGCCGCGCGCTCCTCCTGCAGATGGAAATTGGTTCGCGTAAAAACGCAAAGAAAACACAGACATAAAACGCGCAGTGCACGCGAGAGAGGAAAAACAGCGATAAAAAGAAGGCGATGAAAAAACAACATACAGAGGGCGAAAACACGCCACGCCGAATGCTAAGGAATTGGGGGGAGGGGGGAGAAAATTGAAGGAAATACCAAATGCTAGCGCGACTCTAGGCAAGCGGCGGGAAACACGCGGAAAACGGGTTGTTGTCATATCTACGGCGTTCCTGTCGTCTATTTGTTGTTGTTCGCGCTTGTAAAAACATAAAAACGGTAAAAATTGCAAACGAACGGCGGCGCGACGCGAGATGCGACGCCCCGCGCAAAGAAAAAAACAAGAACGCAAAAAAGAGAAATGAATTTTCGTCTCGAGGGGCGCGCGAACGTCGCGGAAGTCGCAAAATTCGCGCCAGATGAAATTCCCTCCTGCGGTACCGGCCACACCGCAAACACGAACGAACATCGGAAAAACGCGCACATCGGAACATACGACATACTTGGGGGAAAACAAATAAAATGTGAATAAATAAGACTGGGCATCTAACGTTGACAGGGTTTTTGTTGGGTAGGGACTAAGAAAATAAGCAAATGAACGACACGGAAATTTGGCAAGATTATATTTTCTTGAGGAGCAATTAAAATTTTATCATGAAATGATGTAAAATAAATCAAAACTAACGAAAGTACTTTATTTTCCAAGGAAATCGAATATGGAGCAAATTTGAATTTGAGCGAGTAACGAAATTATCCTTTTTGAAAACCCCAACACTTGATACATCTTTGCTTTTCATTTCATGCACAGATAAATACTTAATACATTAATACATAGCGCGTTACAAACTGAACAAATTACAAATAAACAATAAAACAGAGAATAGCTTTTACATATAACAAAACAAACAGAACAGTGAACCTCAAAGCGTTGCCATTAACTCTACCGAATGTTACTAAATGCTCAAATACAATATTTATTATTAACATATTTAACAATTAACAATTTACAATAGGTGCGTTACATACATACATACAGAAAGACGGTTTTATAATTGATATTAAATCGTTGGCGAGGCAGCAGGATTTGCAGAGATAGAGATGCAAGAGAAGAGATATACGAGAAGATATCGATTACGAGTGAATTCGTTGTTTTGTGCACACAGAGAAAGCTTTTATTTTCTATCGAGCTATAATTGAATGCAAACATGAGCAGACATAATAAATACTTACTTCAAAAATGCATTAATCAACTATATACGGTTGCTAAAAAAGAGTTTTGACAAGTATTTGCTCAAAAGTACAAATACTGTACATATTTGCGAATAAACAGCACGTAAATCTTAGAATATTCCTTGCTGGAGACTCCTTTAAATGTTTATCATTTTAAATGGCTCAATTTCAGCGTAAAATGTTTTTCATTTCAAATTTCATACTTTGAATTAAACTATTTGTCTAGGAACTGTTTGTAATTTGTTGTTTTTTTCTTTCGACAACTTCAAGACGATTATAATATGTACGATAAACCATGTTGAAAATGTAGCGGATGATTATTGATTACGATTGATTATGATAATGATGATGATGATGATCACGACGAGGGCGGAGCGGATCATGAAGCGATGGTGATAAAATATGAATACGTGGAGATGAATATGATGATTTTGAATCTCTTTGTAATATCGCATATTTAAAAAATAAATATGAATGTATTTGTTAATATGTACTTTTATCGTATGCAACCAACTCTACATCCACAGGGACCACAGGTCAAGGAATGGAACTGATGCGATTCCCAATCCCAACTGGTTCTTGTTTGTCGCTGCTGAACTGATACAAAATGCACATGTAAGTAATCACGGTGCCAAACATCTGAAACCGATAAAAGCATAAAAGTTGTGTATCAATAATTGGTGTTGTTGTTGATCTATTATCGTGTTTGTTGTTTGTCATGTTTGAGTTCCGCACTTACAGAAGCGAAGAACTGATAATCGATGACGAACCATTTGTTGTAACTGTAAAACTGCACGTCAACGTGGAAGCGCTGCTCGCGGGCGTTCTGCAGCACAAAAAGCGTTTATTGGATTAATTAAGCGCATAATTAATTAATCAACTAATAATCCGCGCTATCTTCAAAGATGTTGTTCGCATTTTGATGGGTTCTGGCGATCTGGGTTCTAGGATGTTGTGCATCGTGATTCGCTTCCTGCGCGTGATGCAAGCGACGCGAGTTAATTAATTAGCCGAGGAGCAAAATTTAATCATCCCCATGCATAATTTTAAGAAATTAATATTTAAATTTTCATATCATGCTTTTGTATCAAAAATTTGAAAATATTTTCTTACCTCGTGATTTTCGGGTTTTTCCAAGATGGCGGCGCATTTATCAGCTTGATATTTGCACTGTGGTGGTTTGGCCACTAAAATCACCAACTTCAGCCCATGCAACACTATCCAAGGTGCACATCTAATAAAATCCGGTACTTTTGGGTGCGCATTTTCCGACCAAACTTTGCAAAACATGTACGCATCAAATGTGATCCAGAGAAAGACAAAGGTTATGGTGGCAGACACATTGATGCGATGATAATGATCTAATTTATAGGCGCTGTCGCATAATTTCAAGAATCGACGCCATTTGTCACCATTTTCCGATTTATTTCGTGCAGTGATGCTTTTGTTCTCTTCCAAATCTTCAATAAGTATCTTGTATCCATTCTCCAGTGTTTGCAACCGTTCGTAATAAACCAGCGCATCGAGATATGAAACCATT
Organism: Geostiba sp. GC000077; assembly: GCA_030264215.1. Lineage (NCBI taxonomy): Eukaryota > Metazoa > Arthropoda > Insecta > Coleoptera > Staphylinidae > Geostiba > Geostiba sp. GC000077. Next base: position 3,681 of record JARJDQ010012501.1, on the reverse strand, counting down.
TCGATGAATGTTTCATTTGCAAAGTTAATTAGCCTCGTCGTCCAATGATGATGCAGTTTATAATTTATGACATATAATAATACAATGATAAACACTAAAAATGTAAATTTGCCAAAGTTTTTAACACCAAATTTTGATTGGTTTGGTTTCACATTTTTTGCGAGTCTGTTGATCGAATTTATAATTTCCACCACTCTGTATCGTCCTGTATAGTTCTTTATTGTTTGCGTGCAGATTATGATTATCGTCAGAGATGCGTTTGCCAAAAAGATGTAATTTTTCAGAGTCAACGATCCGCTCGGGTTTTCAGCAAGGAACCTTTTGCTCGAATTGATTATTCTTATGTAAATAGAAATGATACAAAAGGCGATTAATATAAGAAATAAGTGGACTCGGTGCCATTTTGAATTTTGCACAATAGCCACCGATTTCAAGTTATATGGCGATAACGCGAATATTTTTGATAATAAATGCATTAAATCAACGGAATGTTTTGCCATGGTGCAAGTACGAGGTAATGATGTTCTCCCAAGTTTTCCCAAGGAAATCATGAAATCAACTAGCTTTCTTTGATAAATACAAACTTGTAATGTACATATTTGAGTTAAACAGGAAATTAAATGCTTGTTGCTTATTACAGTATTATTAATTCATGTGTTACTTTATTACAAGCAAACAGAGTATTTGAAGGAAATAATTACGAGATTCTTATATTCATATTTGCAACACTCGTTATGTGTATTTTCTAAAAGCTATGTATTTGGTTGCCTATCTTGAAAATGGATGTGAAAACAATTCGGAAGACACATGAATTAGGTAAGTTTTCACCAACAAACGTTTATTTCAAACTGTTTCAAGCATCAAACTGTTAAATTCGTAAGAAATACTTGCTATTCCAAGCATATAATATTAAAACATGATTAAAATCTCGAATTCACACAAATATCGCTATAAATTACACATGAAATTCACCACCATCCAGCTTCTCATCAGACAAACTGTTCATAATCCACTTTGCAGTGTCCTCCTCAACATAAAGTATTCCAACAATAATCCCAACAATAATACCGGCAACAATGCCTGCAATAACATCAAGAAGATGATGCCTTCTCATAAGTACTCTGCTGACACACACTCCAGCTGCCCAGGTGATGATGAAGGGCTGCAGCAACATGGACAGGGGATGCAGCCACATGAAGAAGTAAGTACAAAATACGGCACGACTTGCATGCCCGGACGGAAAGCTGAATACATCCGGTCCAATTTGACCCAGAGCATCATCTGTATTCGCCGCTGGACGACGCCTCCGCGTGTATGCTTTTATAGTAGCAACCAGACAAATGTCCACTGTCAGACCTGAAATACAGAAGAAACAACTGAACAAATGACTTTATTTGTTATTTATATGGGTTTACCTAGAAGCATATTTATTTGCATTTGAATCAGCGAGGGATCATTGAAAAGCCATGTGAAGCCAATCCAGAACGCATACCAAGGAATGCCATGACATGATATCTAAAAATAACACAAAGATTACATATTTCCTGATTTTTCAAACTCCAATTTGATATGTCTTATTGCTTGCACTCTTGAACTTTACCTCTAAAGCTTTGAAATGAGTTTTGCACTTGTCAACAGGTATAATTTTATCTATGAACTTGATAAAATCTTTGGTGATTGCAACATCTTGATCTAGAATTTTCTTGATTGCTGGTGGCACTTCTCTTTTGGAACCCTGAAATAACTGATCATAAGGCAGATGTGCATTTTGCTTAGCAGTACTAACCATTTTTAATGTATACTGTACAAAAGAAGAAGATTGGTTCCTGCTGTTGCAACTCAGAACACAATGAAAAGCTATTGATTGGAAAGTACCATGACTTTTACGCTTCGAATTAATCTACCACTGTTGTTATCAGTTAGTTGAGTACACAATCTATTTAGAGTTATGAGTTGGGCTTACGAAGCTCGCAATCTTACAAAAATACATTCGTGCTGTGGATTTAGTGACGAAGCACCGTTTGCCATTTGGCAACGTAGGCAACCAAGTTAGCACTTTCAAGTGTCATGAGTGTCATCACTCATCAGTTGTCATGCAATGTCAGGAATGTCAGTTCGTGGTGGTTCGTCGTGTTTGGTGTCAGATGAAGATAAATAATAATGAGCAAGATGAGCGCTTCCGCCGGACTCTTGTTTTAGGGTTTGGCCTCGCGTTTAATTGACTCAGATTGAAGCAATGAGCTCGAACGCACAAACAATTGAAAGTGCTGGAGTCACTCACAAGCCAACTAGCATGCTCACCACTCACTAGTCATGAGTTCACATTTCACAATGAAGCAATGATCTAAACACAACGAATAAAGTGCGTCAGGTAGGTGAAGTGGTGAAGAATCTCGAATCAGTGCAATCAGCTACCAAATATCAAGATGCCTGTAACAAAGGACGCCAACATCGTGAAGATTGCGATTGAGATGACCGATCAGGTCCCGCATCTCACCGAATTCAATCAAAAGCAACCCCTAGCTTGCATCATCCAGGAGCTGTGCAATGTGTGGAATCTCTCGGACCCCGACCAGTATGCGCTGCAATTCAATGATACCAACAATAAGAATTATATCACTGAGAAGAATAGGAATGAGATCAAGAATGGCTCAGTCATCCGCTTGGAATACTCGCCATCTAAGACTGCACAGGACATCCTGCACAAGCTGAATGCTGGATCTGTGGAAGAGAAAACGGCAGCTGTACAAAAACTATCCAAACTGAGTGCAGACATTACATTTGCACTGGAGTTCATCAATAAGCAAGGCCTAACTTTAATCATTAAACACATTGAGGGTGGCAAATCCAAAGGTCCTCTCTTGGCTCATACTCTGCTGTCATTTGTGGAGCTTATGGAGCATGGTATTGTCTCATGGGATATTCTAGATGGCCAGTTTATCAGCCGGATTGCTGGCTATGTGGTGAACACCTCACAGGAGAAGGATATTGGTCAAGCTGCACTGTCTATTTTGGAGAATATTGTGTTGAATAGCAGTCAAGGATATGAGCAGGTGGAAAAGGAAGTGCCAGTGAGCTCACTCATTGCCCATCTGCAGGAGTCATCTGTAGTGCAGCAGAACACAGTTGCATTGATCAATGCACTCTTGACCAAAGCAGACTATGCTAAACGACGTTCTATTACTGCTACTTTGGCATCCAAGCAGTTGAGGCAGGTGATTCAGCAAAACATCCTGCAAACTGGTGCTGTGGAAGGTGCTGAGATGGCACATCAGTTGTATGTGCTGCAGACCTTGATCCTGGGGCTATTGGAGCAGAGGATGATGACTAAAATGGATCCACAGGTAAATATCAAGAAAATAACATGTTCCCCAATGATGTGGATTGCATTTTTTAGTTCATTGATGGTATTTTTTGACATACTAAGTCTAGAAAAATGTTTGCCTGCAAAGTGCGTTTCATCTAGCACGGATTGACAAATATACAGGGTGTCTTAATTTGGGTAGTCACTGCGGATATCTCGAAAACTAGCAGGTGTACAGGTTCTTTTCGGATGAAACTTGTTCAGAATTTATTACTGAAATTAAATATAAATTTAACGGTTGTCGAGTTATACGTCAAAAACCACGACCATGTTCGACCATGGTCAATCTTTGAAGCGCTGCCGTTGTAACTCTTGTA
>JARJDQ010012477.1:0-18510 GCA_030264215.1 Geostiba sp. GC000077 | reverse complement strand
TATGGCATGTATATAAATGGAAAACACCTGTCGTACGGCGGTAGCCTGTCAGCTGCCATTGACATCAAAACCTCAAAATATTGTGGAATTTTGTTCGTGCTATCGTAGATTATTATCGACTATGGTCGCAGATAAAGTACGGTACATACTTCAAGTGGAAAACAGAATTACATTCCTCGCGAAATTACACGCTGTAATTCGTAATTCGGTGTTTTCCACTTTAAGTATGTAATGTACTATTAATAAAAGTCGAAAGTCTCTGTGTGCATGTGTAGTAATTGATGATGATAATAATTGATGATAATGTTGATTGCAAAATAAGCAATAATTTAGATTTTAATTGCGGCAAATCTGGCGAAGGCAATAATCATATCAATAAAACGGCATAAAAATTGAAATGCGCCTGCAAAGCCGAAGACCCCAAGATGAAATTAAGCATTTTCCAAATCGTTACCGATCGTGCGCTTATAACATGACGTAAACGCAGCATGGGACCACCAAGGCATTTAATGAAATGTTTTTTTTTTAATGCGCCGCCGCTCATATTTAAAATACCCGAAAGGTATCGAGGCAGAATTAAATGAACTTATTTCGCTTGCTTGTCGAGTGTTTGTAATGCACTGGCAGAATAAGGGGTTTGAGTGCTTTTGGCTTGGTTTGCAACACTCTGTAGGGCGTTATTAACTCACTTCGATTAATACATGTTAATCGGACGCCCTGCAGCACCGCCCCGCGTCGCGCCGGTAACATCATCGTAACGTGCGCGAATTTGCAAGTTGGCATCCGCACTGCGTATATACTCACAAAAAATGTACCGTTGGAATTTCGCGTGCGCTTTTCATTAAATGCCGAAGCGGCGAAGATATCGGCCCGATCGCGAGCCCGCAGAGTGCCGCCGCTGCTGAAGAAATTATCTATCTGATGTCTTCAGATGGATAATGATGGAAGTCCAAAAACTCTTTCGAGTCAAAATGTTTATTAAGCAGCAAGTGATTAATACTCCAACCAGTCAAGTTTTCATTATCACCAATATAAGAAATATCATAAACACAAGATTTACTCCAGTGCGTCAGTATAGGTGTAAACTTCAAATTAAACTGAAAACATTATACGTTGCCGTGATTTATATCTTAATGCAAATGAAGAACTGCGGTGCAGCATATAGGGGCGTGTGCGTTATGCAAACCGTTTAAATTACTCAATCGCAATTATTGTGATTGTTCGAAGCACAGCGAGCGACGCGCATAATTTATTCTATTCCATTAAACTTTGCGCGACTTTGCGTTCTTGTGTTCTTGAAACCCTGTCAGCATTTTGCTGGTCGCACCGTACGAGCGCTCCTTGAAGTACTACAAAAGACGTAAAAGTCCAGAGTCATTCATGCATTGTCTTTGATTGCACTCGTTCATTCAGCGCGCCAGTGACACAAGAATGGTTTGCAACATGTGCAATTATGACAATTCCCTTGCCAACAATATATTATTACTCAATACGGAGTTTAAATGTGATCTTTAACTTTTTAATTATATAGAAATGCTATTACCTTTTACTAAGTGCAATTTAGATCCAAGGGATGGTTATTTTAAAGGTTGATTTTTAGTGAAGAAATAAGTTCTTTATGCTCCTTGCTGTCCATACTAAAAGCTAAATTGCTAGTCTAGGCTTTCACGAGAATCTCGAAATTCAAGATTTTTCAAGATTGTTCTGTCAAGGTCAAAACAAGAACTGCCAATTTATCTCTTGGATACATTTTTCAAGATCGAGATCAACAGTTATGTCAAGATTTTGCAAGATCAAGATCAAAATATTGGGATCTTGGAATCATGGAATTTAAACATTTTCGCTGATACTGTCTATACTGATACCATTGAAACCTTTTCAGACCATTTTAAACGCTTCAAACAAGCTTCAAACGATTTTGGAGGTTAAGCATTTATAAGACAGGGAAAGGCGGAACATTTAAAGATCAAGATTTTTAAAGATTTTTTACTTCAAGACAAGACAAAATAAAATATATTTCTTGATTATTTTCAAGACAAGATCAAGATACTTGGCTTAGTGAAACCCTAATTTTTACATATTACACCATATTAATTAATTTCTTTCTTTTTTGTTACAGAGATCGTTTACACTCATCCTTCAAGCTGTGGACCACAATAACTACTCAGATCCAGGTTGGTATAAACCATCAGTGCCAGTAACAGTCACCTTAATTTATTAAATCATCAGACGAGGCGGGTGTAATTTAGACTGATTTATTAAATTAGTGCTCTGCGATAGCTGGCGGTAATCAAGCAATCATGATTAATGCGACGACGGTGTGCAAACGAGTGGGCGATTATTTAAATTTATTCCCCCCTCGGGGCTGAAAACGCGCGCGCGACCAGCGTGACGAGCTACCTCGCTACCTGAAGTGAGTAACGTTGATAAAGATTGAAATCGCGCTGGCCACGGGTTCGCCTAAGGGCCTTAGGGGTGGTTGTAGTCGGACCTTCTCCTTTACTTCGTCTCGTTCGTCGTCGGCGTTTGGGCGGCATCCGTAATGAATGTGTATTAAATGAACCGACTGAACACCCTTAGGTAAAACGTGCTCCACATTACTCCCCTGCACGAGCTCACAACCACACATTATTCATGCCTTCGAGTGTCTTGTGCCTCTTGCCTTGTGCGCACAGCGTTTATCATTGCCTACATCTCTTATACGTAAACGAGTGACGGCGACGCTCCTGCTGGCTGCAGCTTTTGATAAAGACCTCGAAGCGGTACGCTACCGTGTTACAAGCGTGCGCCTCCTTCAACTCGTATCTTGACTTGCAACGACTTCTTCTGTCTATAGCATATAGACCCTATTTACCTTCAGTCTTCGGCACTTCGGACAATGCGGTAACGATTCGCCCACGTAGATTTCGTTCAATTCCACACTCCACACGCCACAATATTCACAAAGTGTTTGAGGTGCTCATCATTTGATAATGTTTATAAATGATTGAAAACATGAACTTTTATTTATTGTTCAAACACAAAATTACAATAATATCAACATTTGATTTTGTACAAAAATATTTACTATATCCCTTTTTGTAGCTGAAAATGTTTTTGGTATCACTCAAATGAAAATGAGGAATATATCTTGTTGCATTGTCATTTCGCGAATGTTGCACTTCATTGTACATTGTACAGTTGAACTACATGCGGTTATTCGCTTGTTGAACATCGTTTGCGGGCGTCAGCGCGTGGGTGTTACCATCTTACAAGTCAATTTCCATCCTTCCGCGGCTTGCTGGCAAACGGTAAAAATCACACGTGGTTTCGACACCAATCCACAATCGCCCGACACAATCATGGAAACAACATACACACAGGACACATCTTCATATCGCTGTTTACAGTATACAAGTTGTTGGGCACTGTTGTCTCCACTTGAGGAGATGCCCCTTGAGCCTTGAGACTTGAGATTCTTGTACGGTGCTCCTGCATGGCACTTCTGATGATGATGATGGGCACAAGTGGTGCATCCTGCCACCTTTCCAAGCCTACGCACTACGCACTTCAAAATGCATTCTTTTTACCGTGCACTCCTGAAGAACACACATTATGATAATTTGGATAGTCAGGATAGTGGCTTACTTAAAACGTTGTCTTGAGTGTGTCTTGCGTGTTGTTCAAAGCGGGTTTTAATCGTTTTTCCGTTGATTTGTTGACTTTAGCGCCATCTGGTGATTGTTTCTGGCATTTAGTTCTTGGCTACCAAATTTTACGACTTATTATGACTTGACTTAAGACTTATGTTTTATTTGCTTTTGCAGCGAGTAACAATCTGATTGAGGAGGCAACTTATTCGGGCATCATCGATCCTAGCGAGAGTTGGCACACGCTGGACTTCCAGGGGCGGCAATCGCATCTTACTTATCGGGTGCGTGTGCAATGCAACACTCACTATTACAACGCGACTTGTACGAAGTTCTGTCGGCCGAGGGATGATAAGTTTGGGCATTATACATGCGATTCCAATGGGGATAAAGTGTGCATTGACGGATGGATTGGAAACAATTGCGAGACGGGTGAGTTGCCTACCTAATTCATCTAAACATTCTAAACCTATACCATCCTATACATAGGTATATAGCGTGTTGAAAGCAGCATGGAGCTAATTTTGTTGAATCGCTTTTTCGTGATGCTAGCAGCCATGTTGTTAAATACTAACCACCTCGGAGAGCTTTTGCATTTCGTGATAGACGTGAGCAACGAATGGTCCAGCAGTGGAGGGCAGTTCAGTTAATGACAATTAACAACATCCTCGCCGACAACACGCTATTTACATCTAAATTTCCTCTTGAAACTTGAAAACATGACTTAACTTTGTGGCAACCCAAATATTACACTTTGTATTCATGCTGCTTTTTCTTTGCAGCCAAGTGCAAAAACGGATGCCATCCAGAACACGGCAAGTGCGACAATCCATGGGAATGCAAGTAAGTACCACTTGAAGCCTTGGCACATGAATAAACAATAATTTCGGTTTTGTTGCGCTGTACATGGAAATTATGCCGTTGTGTCTTTAGAAAGCTAAATATAGCAACCGACGAACGGAGACGGGAAGTTCACCAGCATTTTTGCATGTGGCTTTACTTATTATACTTTATTTACAAACATACAAACATATTTGTATGCAGTGCCGCACACTCGGGGATAAAATACCGGAATTGCGATTGTTGCCAATTGTGTGTGCAACGCGTAAAAGATCTGTTGTTTCGCGCCGGCTTTATGCTGCTGCTGCCGAAAAGCCGTTGCCGAAGGAACGAGCGGCATAATTACGTTTAATTTGATTTGGACGCTGTTATCGAGAGGAAAAATTGCTGCCTTCGTCCGCTTGGCTGGGGCTGGCTGATGGGCCGCAGAAAACTGGTCGGCATACATCCAGTCACGATCGCGGTGAATATCATCCGCAGCCACCCAAGCAGCGCAAGCAAAGAACCCAGGTCCTCGCCAGTCAGCTTCACTAGCACAAGAATACCGTCATCGCGGCATCGGCACAATAAACGCATGTATTGTGTGTTGGACTGTTCGAATGTGCATATACGGAACGTGTAATTTTCGGTGTCTGATTAAATGGCTTTTCGTGTGTTGTGGCATTCAATTCTTAGATACATGGGAGCATATAATTATTGTGTTGTGTCTTGTTGCAGTTGTCGCATTGGATGGCGTGGCGAATTCTGTGACCAATGCGAGCCGTATCCGGGCTGCAAGCACGGCTACTGCAACGGATCATCATGGCAGTGCATATGCGACACGAATTGGGGCGGTATTCTCTGCGATCAGGGTAAGTATTCCTCTTCCGTCTATAGTGAATTCAGAGGAACCAAACAATAGGAATTAAATTAACCCACACTCCATCACCACTCGACAGTACACTTGTTCGTACACTTGCACATGTTACAATTCGGATCGTTTTTTAAGTGTTGTCAAAGGGTTGAGGGCCTCCGGGGAGAGCGTTTGAATTAGAGTTAGACATAGAGCTATATCCGCATACGACGTGTGAGAAGGGCACATACGATCAAGTGCACCTTATTGTGTCTTCCCTCTTCCCTCATCTCGGCACCCCATGTTTATTACCCGTAACACCGTAGTTACCCTTATACTACCTTGACAATAGAGTTTTTTATTTTTATCCAATGGGTGCTCGAAAAGTAAAAAAGTATAACAATTGGGGCAATTCACGGTCGCTCTTTATGTTTTTAATGTCTCAATCGTGGCGCATTTATGTTCCACATGGGGGACATCCCTTAGTCCTTAGTCCCTGAGAGTCCCTTGTAATGTGGTAACATTTGGGTGAGTGTTTATCCAATGGTCACGTGCGTTATGCCGTCACGCATATTAATTTCATTAATCCATCTGTTGAATTCGCATGCTTTTTTTTCTTTTTTTTTTCTTTTAACGACACTAAAGTAAGCCGTCTGGGTGCCTGGGTGATACATCATGGCATTGATGATCACGTAGGGTCGCAGGGGATTTTTCTTTACAACGATTTATTATGTATTTCTATAACATCCGCACGTTTGGTTGCATATATACTTCATACTGTAATCATAATCATAATCACCAATCCGTGTTTTATGCAAGATGGCGAAACGCAAGACGCACAGAAACCATTATGCGGAAAACTTAAAAATGTCCAGCCTGTGCTTTGAATATGTAATTTTACAGCGAATACCAACGAGTGTGTCAACTTAACACGCTAACAAATTATTCAAAATTAATTTCAATTAGCCTCGTGAATTACCTAACACGTCGGATGCGTTAGGACGTTTTGCGACGCGCTTTTTTCCGCACGTGGCTTGGCGCTAATGTGAGCCTTCGCCGGGGCGCGCGTCGCGGAAAACTATAAATTTATCGAAACCATAAAACGACGCTTTATTTATAAGCCCAGCCGCAACGGACCTGCGGAGACTAATGGCCGTTAATGTTTGCATCGAGGAACACGTTCGCCTTGCGTTCAACTTATAGTTAGCAAAAGTTTGTAAACTCCCTTTTCTATTTTCGAATCCTTCTATGTTAACGAATCGCGTGATATCTGGAAAAGGAGCTTGAACTTGATACAACAAAAACCCCGAGTGATTAAAGATATTAAGCTTGTAAGGTATTAAAACCCCATTCCGAGTGCTTCTGAAGTTCCTTTTTAAGGGCGATAAAACCTCCGTTTTTATGAATAGTTCGGTATTGATGAGAACAGTTCACATTTCATAACTTGGTGCATGCGCTGCGCAAACAAGAGACTGTCAAGAGGGTTGAAAACTATATAGCCACTCATTTTAAAAGATCTATGAGAAGTTGTTCCCCAGCAGGTGTCTTCACATTCACCAAATCACCAATGAGAACAGCTTCTGTTGCCCTTTAAACACCACCGAGGCTCCGGAACGTTTAATTTTACTTTTTTTCAAGTCGGGTAAAAAATAGTAATTGCCATTATGCAAGCAATTAAGTAATAACTGTTCTTGAGTGGGTTCACTTGCTTCTGGCGTTCTGGCAGACGTATAGAGTCAAATGAGGAAATGATACGAAGGAAAGTTCTTCACTCTTTGGGTCTTCGTTGGCATCTTCATAGTCGTCGTCGCCAGTCGGAAATTAATTTTATTTATTAAGCAGCCAAGGCTCGCGGATGGCTTTTGTGATCAACTGCGCAGCGCTAGAACTGTGAGCAACACATAATAAAACGCAAGAGGAAGGTATTATAAATTAATGTCGTCGCTTTTTATTGTCGTTGGTGCAGTGGTGTGCCGACTAACAACGTAACAGCGCTCTTCATTAGTTGGCTTAACATGTGCGGATAATAACGGCCGGAGATAATAAATGTTGGTTACCTGGTCAAATTAAAAGGATTGTATGCCGAGAACGCTTTGAAATCGAATTTTCTTCGTTCCGTGATAATGCGTGAGCAAACATCAACAAATTGGCTGCGTTACGAAAGGTGCCAAATGTAGGAACACATGTGTGAAATGACGTGAAAAGCACGAAAAGAAGAAGTCTTCATCGCGTCGTGCGCCTCTCACACACACGGTACATACAATGATGCATGATGATGAAAATGATGCATCGTCTCGGCACTGGCGAGAGCACAAGCACGACCGGCCGAGTGGTGACGAATGGTGGGCCGCGTTGGCCCGGTGTGCGTTTTCGAGGTCCTCTTCAGCACCTGTAAGAAGATCCCACGGTCTTTTGCTTACATCCATCCTCCCGAGCCGCACGCACTGCTTAATATCTTCTTTGACAGCTGTCCCCTGTGCTCTACACACCAGCTCCTCTTTATAGGGACACCCATTTAATACCGACCAAACACCTGAGCAACAGAATCTATTCCATTATTCCATTATTCCATACAATATTTAAAATTCACATTTTGGTATAGATGTTACGGTCAGAGTGCATAATCTGTAAATGTGCACATTTACCGGTGAATGTGCACACACGCGGTTAAAGTGTATTGAATATAATATGAAGTGCTGGGTTCCGCGCGGGATGTTTAGCGTTGCATTACAGCGCAAGCGAGGTAACGAATAATTGACAATTTGCTTCCTACTCCTTCGGTGGAGCCGGGGCCAGCTGGAAATAAACCTCCCGCGAGGAACAAGGGCAGTTGATAGAAATCCCAACACTAAATTTTATATTCAATGCAAGTAGTGGTAGACTGGCGGTTCTGGAGCCACCACAACACCACAACATTTGACTTTCACAATTTTTTTCATAACAATGGGTTGTGTTGGAGTGTTGAGTCGTTGTGGTGTTGTGGTGGTTCCAGAACCGCCAGTCTACCACTACTAATGCACTTTAACCGCGTGTGTGCACAATCACCGGTAAATGTGCACATTTACAGATTATGCACTATAACCGTAAAACATGCAATATTTAAAATGCACATGTTGGTATAGACACAACTTGATTGTGAGCTTTTCTTTTTGTTTCAGATTTGAATTCGTGCGGAACGCGCGAACCGTGCCAAAATGGCGGGACCTGCGAGAACACCGCCCCCGACAACTACCGCTGTACATGCCCGGAGGGCTTCTCCGGCACCAATTGCGAGGTGGTGGACAATCCGTGCGCGCCTGCGCCCTGCCAGCACGGCGGAACGTGCATGGAGGCGGCCGGCAGTTTCACCTGCGAATGTGTCCTCGGCTGGACGGGGCCCACGTGCGAGATCGGTAAGCCGAGGCGATTTCTTTGTCGTGTTCTTACCGGTCGGTCGCACCTGCGTATACGCTTAGCGCTAATCGCGGATTAATTAAAATGCGCGCCTAATTATTGTCCTGCAAGGCTCGCAGGAATGGCACATATCTACCATTTTCTTCGCTACGCAAACACGGCGCGCCGCAATCGAAATTAAAATTCCAATCTCCGAGTGTAATTACACAAGTATTATCAACGCACTACGCGCACTAGAGCTTTTATATACAAGTACTACAGTGTGATTTTTAGCTGAAAGAAAGATGGTTATGTGCTGCTTGTGTTTCTTGCGCGATGCTCGTTGCTCGTTACCGGGTTCGGGTTATTAACAGCACACGTTTTTTAATTAAAAGCGAGCCAACAAATGGTCATTTTTTTTCGGTCCGCGCGCGAGCGCACTGGAACCTGAAAAACGAACGATTAATTACGAAGTTACGTAAAATCTTAATTGCGATCGATAGTGAAGCAGCGAAGAAGCAGTGAAGAAGGAAGAGCGTCGAGATGTCGTGATGGCACGCATCATTTCTGATTAAAACTTAATTAATTTCAAATACTGAGGGCTGTACCTGTACTTTAATCTCTTGCTCCTTGCTTGCTCGCACTTCCATAACAAATATTGCATTGATTGCTCGCTATCCCTGTGAGTTGAGAGCAGGGAGCAATATCGAATCGGTTTGTTCCTGGTTCTGGTAGTCGATTGTCGAAGGGGGGGGGGGGCGGCGTTGGGCCGGCCGACGTGGGGAAATTAATTGCGCACGTAAATAAAAATAGAATGCGGCGGGTTGTTCGGGGCTCTCGCCGTCCGGTATAAATCAGCAGCTTTACCTAGCAATTACCGCCATGCGCCCCGCGCGCGCGCGCACCCAACGCTCACGACTTGAGTAAGCTTGGCGCGCAGGCGCAGGCGCATGCGCAGCCCCCCCGTTATTATATCTATTTGCTCGACTAGACTCCGTTCTTCTGCGCAGCTCACAGTGCGCCAGGGAGACTTAATTATTGCGCCGCGCGGCCGCGCACTTTGCCTTCTTCGTTAATCCTTTCCTCACTTACCATGCGTTCAAAGAAATCTTTATAAAAAAATCTGTATGGGAAAAATTCAATATTTTTTTGACTATTTAGGGCAGTTGTAGTCAGTCATGTGTCCTATTTCATTAAGGGAGTTGTTATTGTTTCTCGTCCCCCAATTGATTAGTTTTTATGGGGTATTTTGCATATTGTATATGTGTGGAGCGTGCGTGCGCGCCGTGGAGCGCTTTTCAACTCGCGGAGTTGCTCTTCACCTCTGACCTCGCATTCCTCTCCTGCCACCTTATCCGACACGAAGTTGGCTCGCATGCAGCTTAAGCCGGCCCGGCTGCGAGTGCTCGGACGTCGATTTTTTCTTTTCATTCTTAGTTCTTCTCTGCACTCTGCGCTCTGTGGCCAAGCACTGAACGACAAATTTTTAATTGTTAATCGGCGACGGGCGCGCGCGACATTCGCATCTATTAATCAAACTGGTCGTGGGGCAAAAATGGCTGCAAATTTCCTCTTTGTGCACTTTGTGCGCTCCGCTGTTGTGCATGCCAAGACGCGGACGGAGTTCGAGCTTCGAAGTGGAACATTTATCCGTTCCCAGCGTGTAATCTGGTAATTTGAAGGCATTACTTTTGCGCTCCTCTGTGCAGGCTCCGAGCTGGGCGCATGCAGAGTGATAATGCGGCTCGCAGCTCGATGCGGCGCGGATCGATTTATTAAAACGTTCGTGCACGCTGGGCGCGCGCGGGCCAATTGATCGTTAATAAATTAGCTTTGGCGAAACGGAACGTTTCGATAATTTATTTACACGCGTCGCGCCGGGGCCCGCGTCGAGTGAATGAAATGCACACGTACGGAACTGGATTATCACTTGGTGGCGGCGCGCGATCGAATCATGATCAATCGCCCGCCGAGTGGCGGTTTACCGTTTGTCCCGCGCGAATAAAATGCGAACCTGTGAACACTCAATTCCGCGTCGCGGCCGCGCCGAATCAATGCTGCGGCCCGCGTGCCGGGTGTGTGATTAGACAAACCACCCAGCCACCTTCCACCTAGTTTCACAGGTAACGACGTAACACACACGCACACTACCGTCACGCGTGGGAAACGCAATAAAGCTTAGGTATACTCGGAATCGAAAAAGTTTTGTTCTTCCTCCGCTATACATTGTGCCCGTACTTGACACCTTCATCAACAGGCCACAACAGTATACTTCGGTTTGCCTTCCCTCTTTTCCGAATGGCACACTGTATGGTATTGCATTTTTATTTGATGTGTGTCTCTATTTATTCGAACATTAGAAAGCTCCGTGCGTTTGTCGCGTCGCGTCGTCCTGTCGTCCATTTTGTGATTTTTCGAAGCGCGACTCACGCGCGTTTACATTCAACCGATTCAACGTTTTACAGTCTTCTCGTTTCGTGCACGTGATTATTTTACTGATGCCACACGCGCGCGCGCGCGAGTAAAGTGTCTTAAGTCAAGAGACAACCAAAGTTTAGGCTCGTAGGCCTCGGAGGCCTCGGAGTTATTTGTTAAACGACGCCATAAAATGTCGATTGTGCGCTGCTTGGGTTTCGGGGTGATGTGTGCAACTCCCCGAAAGCACGATTTCGCAGCACTTATCCTTGTCGCCAAATTGTACGTGCGCACCATTTATTTGAAAACACGAGCATTGTTTTTCGGAGGCTGCGCACAACTTGCAGCGAGGTGAAAGGAAAGTCAAACACGCACGCTGCGTACGCTGAACAGTTTTGAAAACATTTCATTTCGCCGATCGGCCGACCTATCCACAACTTTTGGATGGAAAAATCTCGCCTGCCTTGTCCAGAGCATGCTTCGTAGGTCGGCGTGGCATGCGTTTTACTAGCGAGATGTTTATCTAAATGACCGCGGCCGGGAGAAGTTGTCAGCTCGGTGAATTAATTGCGCCTCATTTGGAATGACAATTATACCAGAAAATGAATGAACCGCACCGAATACTTTTTCTTCCTCTGTCACTGGTACAGTGCGTCTCCTCCTGCGACTTGCCACGCAATGATCCGAGAGTGTCTAATGTTCGTCAGCCGCGAACTGCGATCCTTTTCGATACACTCGGTGAGGTACGGTCGGGAACTCGGGATTATTGACATACCAGATCTTTCAGCGATCGAACGATATTCACCCGGTACCCGGAGATCTCCTCAGTGTGGTATACAAAGAAGAAGAGCTGCAGAGATAGCAGTCAATCAAGTCTTTATTAATTAGACGGTGACTGCGCGTCCCTCGGCGCTCCGCAGCGTCCGGTCGCATTTATCTCGCTGTGGAGCGGTGCGCGCGGGATATTAACGCAAAAAAAGTAACGCTTTGTTTGCCTTTGCAGATATTGATGAATGCGCCTCGTCGCCGTGCCAGAATGGCGGTACCTGCATCAATCTCGAGAATGCATTCAGGTGCGACTGTCCTCCTGCCTGGGAGGGCAACCTCTGCCAATTTGGTGAGTTAATAAAAGTCAACAATGACCCTTTTTCTTTTCGCATACTTTTATGCATCGTTTGTTATAGCACTTAGCACTTTCTGTGTTTCTGTGTGGAGTAAGGCTATTTAGTTCTTTGTGCGTTTGATGTTAATTTTGTGTGTGTGTTGTTTGTTTTGCATGATGGATGCGCAGACGCCGACGAATGCCTATTGGATCCGTGCATCAACGCAGTGGCGTGCACTAATCACGTCGGCGACTATCACTGCCAGTGTCGCGTCGGTTGGACCGGCCATACTTGCAATCAGAACATCAACGATTGCGTGGGCCAGTGCCAGCACGGCGCGACTTGCATCGATCTCGTCAACGACTATCATTGCGCCTGTCCGCCCGGATACACAGGTACTTTCTCATCATGTCCATCATTTTACACAAGTGCCGGCCCGTTGTTGGTTTTCGGTTGGCGGCTTCTCTGAACGCGCACGCAATTGCGATCGGATTGCCCGCCGATGATATTTTACGACCCTAGGATTGATTCGAATCTAATTCTCCCACCGGCGACGGCGACGGATATGGCTTACCTGCGCCGCTGCGCTACACTCGTTTGCCTCCGCAATGGGGCGCGCAAAAGCAAATAAACATTGATCGCATCTGCCGAAACACTTCGTGCGAAACGCGCGAGACCGGAATAAGTGAATGTGTCATTAAAATCGCGGCGGCGACGTGTGAATGATGCGATAAAGCAAACGCGGAGTGTGGAGCGCAGACGCTATCGCGATTTCTTGCGGTCGCATCCAGATGCTGCAGATGAAGATTTAACGCACCCTGTGCCGCCTGTGAAGGAAAAATAATGCATTTAATATTTTGCAGGTCGCGACTGCGCAACAGACATCGACGACTGCGCCTCCAATCCGTGCAAAAATGGCGGCGAGTGCGATGATCAAGTCAATGGCTTTCGTTGCATCTGCCCCGTGGGATTCACCGGTCACGAATGCGAGGTGAGTAAAATATCGAAAAAAATTTCATGCGCCGAGTCATGCGCCATCTCTGTGCAGTTTACCCAAGTCCCAACTGGGTGGATTCCCAACTTGGGTAAACTGCTATTCAACTGCTATTCATGCGCGCCACCTGCGTTCAGTTCCAACAAGTTTTCTACTTCATTTCAATACACTACCAGCAATCCATACACTGTGACAGAAATCTTAGACTTTGAATGAATTCTACGTCAAAAGTAATTTGGTGTGGTCCCTGGTGATTGTCAACGAGGTGCAAAGAGTAACCACTCGAATTATCTCTAATAACTGGGTGCTTAGTGATTTCCTTGGGGCTGATGGCATCGTTTACGCGTTGGCGCTTGCGTTTAAACGTGCGATGCGTGGTCAGCCTGCAGGGACAATTTATAAGAAGCCGCGGCGCGAGCCTCATCATCATAATGATACACAGCTTGCAGCCGCGGTCCACACTCGAGTGCGCCACAATCATCGCATTCATCTCTTCATTATTTTATTGTTTATTGTTTCCCCGATGTTCCACACATGCTAACACATGCTCCGCTCGTGCTTCGCCTATATGATAAACGGTTTCTCTTTGTGCAGAACGACCACGACCACTGCAGCCCCAATCCTTGCGACAACGACGCACCATGCTTCAACACGCAGACTGAATATTACTGTCATTGCCATGAGCGTTGGCAGGGGAAGAACTGCAGTGTGCCGAAGATGAACTGCGAGAGTCCACCATGCGATGATGGTAAGTCTTCATTGATTCACGCTTCCGTTAAATGAGAGAATTTTAAGACCAAAGTTTTGGATTTGTGAAAAAATAACAAAATAAACTTTGGAATTACTCGTGCTGAACGCACGTTTGCGGGGCCGCCGTGACGCGATGGTTGACAGGTAATTTCTTGGTCTTCCTCGCGATGCTGGACCGCCGCTGCGCTGCTGGCGGTCGCTTGCGGCACATCCCGCTGTGCTTCGAAATGGAGCCCGAGTCTCGCCGGAGACGTGAAGTAACGACCACGAGGCTAAGATGGCATGGAGTGCATGTTGGAACATTAGCGATGGACTTCTGCAGTTGACGTCGCTGGAAATTTCAACATTTGGTCTTTTTCCAGGATTCGACTGCATGTTTGGCGCATCCCTCGGCGGCGGGCGACTCTCCGACGTTGACATGTGCGGGGAGCATGGCCGCTGTGTCAATCACCAAGGGTTGGGGTATCGGTGCTCCTGCAAGCCGGGATATACTGGGAAATATTGCCATGAGAGTAAGTGGATGCCCAAATTAAAAGTGTTTTTACTTATTTTGTTGTGGCACCAATTATAGATATCAATGATTGCAAGGCAAGTCCTTGTGAAAACGGAGGTACCTGTATTGACAAAATCAACGATTTCCAATGCATTTGTAAAGATGGCTGGGATGGCGCTCTCTGCAACATAAGTAAGTGCCCCATCAGTAATGAAGGTCTTTTAAACTTTATACTTATACATTCAATTAATTTAGATATCGATGAATGCACCACAAATCCTTGTCATAACAACGGCACATGCATCGATAAAGTAGCCGACTTCCAGTGCGAATGCCGCAATGGTTGGAAAGGCAAGACTTGTCAGTTGAAGGACAGCCATTGCGATCACTCCACGTGCAAAAATGGCGGCACATGCCAAGATTTAGGCAACACTTTCATCTGCCGCTGCCCTTCTGGTTTTGACGGTACAACTTGCCATCTTTCCAAGCGAACTGCATGTCGCTCCAATCCTTGTCTGAATGGCGGTACGTGCGTTAACAACGGCGACTACTATCAGTGCCTGTGTCGTGAAGGCTTCGATGGAAATCATTGCCAGGAGGACGTCAACGATTGCAATCCACAGCCCTGCTATAATGGCGGCAAGTGCATAGACGGCATTAACTGGTTTTGGTGTCAATGCGGCAATGGTTTCACGGGGCCAGATTGCAGAATAAACATTAACGACTGCGCTTCAAATCCCTGCGGTTATGGCGCCACCTGTGTCGATGGCATTGCCGATTTTCAATGCATTTGCCCGCCGGGAAAGCGAGGAAAACGGTGTCAATGTAAATGTATATCAGCTTTATAATTTTCCAATAGTTGTTTAATTTTGGTTTGTTTTTCAGTTGATGACATATCGTATCTTCCACTGCCGGGCAGCTGTAATTGGCAGGGTCACTTCCTCGAGAACAACTCAACCTGGCAACACGAGTGCAACACGTGCGTGTGCATCACAGGCGTGGTGAAATGCGCACGCATCTGGTGCGGGTTAGGAAATTGCCGTGCCGGCCACAACAACCCCAACTATCTGTGCAACAACAATCAGGTGTGCGTCCCGATTACGGAAACCTGCCTCACACCGCCCTGCCATCCATACGGGGAGTGTCGTGATCTGGAAAGTGGACGTCGCGTCAAACCACCCTCATTGCCTGCGCCGAGTTCCTGCTGGCCTAACCAGGCCATCTTGAGCAATACTTGCGCACGACTTACACTATTGGTAGACCGGACGAAACTACCACGCGGTGTTACCGTCGAAGCACTTTGCAATGATCTTCGCCGTCTGTTAGCAAACTACGAAGTGGCCAATGACTTTCCAAATGATTTAGTCCTCCTCTGTGACTTGAAATTGGAATATAATGACTCGGTGGAAGTTACACTAAGTGGTAACGATGGTGTTCTGGATGGAATTAGAATCCTTGGTGAAGCAATTTCACGCAAGCAAACTTCTCTGCTGGCCTTGACGTCCATCGTTGAGGTGAAAGTGGAAACTGCCCTAATCTCCGAGGAGCCATCCAGTAACAAATATCTAATTACGTTACTCTGCTTCCTGATTATTTTACTCTGCGCCGCTGGTTTGTGGGTTCTTTACTTTCTACGCCAGCGCAGGAGGAACCTTGGCCTTAGCGGGATGAATCTGTCGCCAAGCTCAGAATCGTGCCACAGAAATCACGAGGACGAGAAGAATAATCTACAAAATGAAGAGAACCTCCGTCGATATGCGAATCCTTTAAAGGACGATGTTGGCAGTCTTGCTAGCATTAACACTGTGGCCGGTTGTGGACTAGATATGCCTAAAGTAAGCGTAGTGCGTCCTTTGTCCTCGCTGCTTCCTCACGAGTCTTCCAGCGAGATGCTAGAGATGATATCGGAGACGGAGTGCCCCGGTTCGCGCAAAGGGATGCTCGTGGTGGCCGGCACCAGCTCGGAGCACTCGTTGAAAATCAACGACATTGCATTTCACGACGGCCTGAAGCCGGCGCATCGCAGCAGTCAAATTATGCTCTACAAGGCGCAGAATCCCGACGTGCGGAAAAATACCGCCGCCTTCGACGATTCCTCCGGTCACAAGGACTTCAGCAAGAGTGTGATCAATGTGAACAAACCACGGACATCGTCGCAACTCGCGCACAGTTGCGGCAGTGCGAGCGCTGATGTGCTCACAGTGCTAGTTTAATTGCAACATAAGCACCGCTTGCGTGAGGGGCCAGTGTAATAAATAGTATGATAATGTCATTATCAACCCAATGTTGAGCTAACCCAACATTAACGATTTAGATTTGCATCAAGGCGTTAGTCGAGTCGAACCGATGATTCTAATGTGTGGCAATTTTTGAATGTCGCATTTCTCGCCAGAATATTATTATA
Organism: Geostiba sp. GC000077; assembly: GCA_030264215.1. Classification (NCBI taxonomy): domain Eukaryota; kingdom Metazoa; phylum Arthropoda; class Insecta; order Coleoptera; family Staphylinidae; genus Geostiba; species Geostiba sp. GC000077. The sequence continues at coordinate 1,678 of JARJDQ010012477.1, read as the reverse complement.
GGTGATTGCTGAAAGCAAACTATTTATGATCTCGTGATGTTATGATAAAGAAAAAAAAATGAATGACGATAAGAAAATGTATGTATTTATCTACGATATGAGTTTAATGAGCGTCACAAATCACGGTTTGTCTCTTTAGTGTGATATTATTATTTAATAATGAGTTTGTTTTTTTCATTGCAATTTGTTAGCAAATCTCTAAAGTTCTAATAATGTGTTTGTAAAGTTCATGCATTTTTGCATCATCTTTCATTAAAGTCTACTTGCGTTTCTGTAGCTTTCTGTATCTCGACGGGAAAATAGACAAAAATGCACGAACTATATTATTTAATTATTATTATAATTATCATACGGCAATCATGATTAATGTTGAACGTAATGATTGGTGTACATATTTTTGTTTTTGATTTTTTATAGTGTTTTATGTTTTTCTCCGTATTTATTTATAATTTGTTCCTGATATAAATGTAAACAATTATAGTTTATTATAATTTTCGCCTGAAACAAAGTTATATTACTGATGCAAGATCTGTAGGGACAATGTAACTAACTGTTCTACTTGTAATTTAGAGTTCGCAAATAGTTGATAAAATGTGGAACAAAATGATGTTTGTTTATAGTGATGCTAATGCGATGTTAATCGACAATTGTACATATGTATATAATAAGAGATTATTAATTGATTAAGCAAATTGCCAGATCAAATATTTATAGAAATTTAGCCAACTCGAATGATATTTCTGTAAAATATATTAAGTAAGCGACGGCGCATTTAAAGTGTTCTATTTTCAGTGTCTTACATGCGCGTACTTATTGAAGGCATTCACAAATACATACATACTACTTTGATGGCCCAAGTGGGCGGACGTTTCATATGTATTACATTACGATTCCTTAACACGAAGCTGGTAAAATTCGTGGATAATTGTTTGTAACAAGCGGTAGCAAAATGTTCCAAGTGACGAAATTTTAGATTTAATTAATTCTATTTTAACTATTTATAAATATGTGTATGTTGTATAGATAACTTCTGTTCCCGGCTAAACAGTCTAGTGTTTAAGTAGTTTGTAGAAAGTAATAGAGACCATGGCGATAAATATCTGATATGTAATTGATGTATATTATGTAAAGTTGAGATATTTCATGAATGTACTAATTTTATAAACATTGATTCAGATAAAAAAAAATACAAAAAAGATTTCAGTATTCATTTGAAAATGCGTCATTGATAGACAAAAAGATGCTCTTTAAGATGCACCCCATCCCAACACCCTCAGGACCCCGGAAGTACCTTAAAATCCACTTTAAAGTTTTGGCGAATTATTTTGATAATTTGACGACATTCGACGGAAAATCCTTTATATTTTCCGAACGCGTGTTTCATTATTCAGTATCATTGCTGATTCTGATAGCACAGGACACACTCCTAAAGGTGCACCCCATCCCAACCCCCTCAGAGCCCCGGAAGTACCTTAAAATCGACTTTAAAGTTTTGGTGAATTATTTTGATAATTTGACGACATTCGACTCAAAATCCTTTATATTTTCCGAACGCGTGGTTCCTTTTTCAGTATCTTAACATATTCTGATAGACAAAAAGACGCTCTATAAGATGCAGCTCTTCTTCTACCTTAAAAGCAAAATATGGAAATAAATCTGAAAATGTTCCAATTTGCTT
>JARJDQ010012442.1:0-10802 GCA_030264215.1 Geostiba sp. GC000077 | reverse complement strand
GATGCGACGAGGAGACGAGCGACGAGGAGAGGAGTCCAATGGCAACGAGTGCACACGGCGCGGCGATGCCAGCACGATGCCAGCGGCGGGCAACGCTGTCTTCTTGCATATCACGGTAGCATTTTGTTTTATTCACCCTACCTAAAATTTTATTGATTATTCCTTTCATTTCCATTGATTTTCAATAATGACTCTTGAATTAAATTCATTTGCAATATTGAATTTTCAATTCTTCGGGAATGGCGTGTCTTGACAGCATGCGCATTTGGCCGCAACCCTCCGCGAGCGAGCGAAATGCAGCGACACGACGCGCTAATATCAGACTGCGCGCGGAACTTCCAGGTTAGACGTACGGTCGTTTGTTTATGCATGATGTAATGTTTGTATATAACGGACACTCTGTACCAAAATATATACCAACATTTTGGTTCACTCATATAGATTTTCTCCGTTTTTATTGAAAAATACATGATGAGCTATCAAATACGTCTCATTTGTTTATTCTGCACTGCAATACAGAGTATAAATATTACAATTAGTATTAAGTCAGTACAATATGTACAAGAAGCAGATCGCGTAACGTATAAGTAAAATATCACAAAAGAACCTGAAATTATGAAATTCCAACGCAACTAAAAATAAACGCTAGGTGCAGGCGCGAAGCGTCGCGTGAGTATATCTGCAGGAAACGATAACCAAGTATGCATTAAAAACTAAAAATGTAAATTACAAGTTCGCAGCACTGCAAATCCTGAACAATCCGACGATGCATTTACCAAATAGCCATCAACTCTAGAACTATGCCTAAATGTTGTTATTCGGCTTCTTTGCACTGCGAGACATATGTGTAACCGCAAAACTTATATTTTGGAGCACCTAGCGGCGAATATGAATACAGCAAATGTGTTCATTTTGTGCAACCTCGTCAGACTGAAAGCGACCTTCATCCTGCCGAATTCGAAGGTCTATTGACTGTGATCTGATTTGGTGTAGTCATATTTTTATATTCATTTCTGAAACACACACATTTTCAATTAGAATTCATGATTCAACATGTGTGTTACTTAAGCAATACTTGCCTTATATTACACGGTAGTGCGGATATATTCAGCGCATACTTCCGAGTTGCAACTAAACACAGCGTCTTTAAGGTTGGCACAAAGTCCAGGACGTAAATATCGCTGTGGTCGATGAGTTTATCGATGTTGTTGCGAGACTCGTCTGTTTGGGTGAGTGAAGGGAACGGACTAAAACACCAAACATCCGATTATTTAGTATGGTTGGTTGCCGATATGAAAAATTAGTAGCTCATAAAAAAATATGGTAAAAGGTCAAACCTCGTGCCGCCGAAGAAAAATACACGATCCCCAATGATGAGGGATGTTTGTCGTCGCCGTTCGCAGGGCGGATCACCAAGGACATCAATCCGCGTCCAGTAATTCGTCGCCGTGTCAAACTCGTACATATCATTGTAGTGTTGACTTTTAACGGCGTTGTATCCGCCGAATATGTACATTTTACTACCTCGAACAACTACAAACAACACAATAAACCTGCGGCACACACATTTTGCAAGTTTTACTTACAGGCTGAATGACTTCGCCGGCCAATCGGCTTATCACCATAGACAGCAGGCTTGTGCCATTTGTGCGTGATGAGGTCAAGGTACCAGAGCTTCGGGCAGTATTTTTCGCCTCTTAGGTACACGCCGCTCTCGGATTCGGAGCTTCGCCCTCCGAACATGTACATTTTTCTATCGATGCAAACGGCAGTGTGGAAATCACGCAGTTGTGGCTCGGTTCCTGCAGTATACACATTTCTATCTTGATTATTGAGTTTAAAATTATTAGGGCCGTCTTACACCATACATTTTCTTGCACAATTTCCTTGTAACTATGGTAACCTGGTAACCAACAATTGAAACCATGGTAACGATTGTTTGTTACCATAGTTAACAAGAAATTGTACGTGGAATTGTGCAAGAAAATGTATTGTGTAAGACGGGCCTTACAGTTAAATGCAATGTCAGTTGTGTTAATAAAACAATTCCGGAATATTCATTACACCCGTCGACCTTGACTTTTAAGAAACTGTGACTTTGCAGCAGTTGAGCAGAAGCTAGTGGCAATAGCAAGGTGTACTTCATTGCCAGTCACTTCATCAAGGCTACTTACACTCTTACACAATAAAACAAGTCACAACAAACAAACTACTTAACTGCTAAAAATGCCAGTTGAAATATACCGTGAAAACATTAAACTGACCCTGTATAGTGACACCTAGCCTAGCATTCATTTGTTCCTTTCTTTAGCAAACACAATGAGTAGCAATGAGTCTCTGATTGTAGAGAATGGAGTTTATTGTTCATACCTTGTGTATGAATATACTGCCAACGCATCCTGTCCAAATTCAGCATGTAGACGCCCTTCGCGAAGGAATCAGACTCGTCCTCGTACCCGCCGAAGATATACATCCTATTATCACAAATGCACGCACTATGCCCATCGCGTCCCAGCGGAATGTCGCCGGTGCAGTTCGGCGCCGTCCAGGAATGATACGCCGTATCGAAGCAGAAGAGCACCGAGCACGTCACGCGATCATTCCGCCCGCCCCAGAGGAAGATGCGCTCCCCATCCGGCACCGCCGTGTGCCCATAACGGCGGAAGGGTAGGATGTCATCGTTCTCGAAGTACGGCAGATCACTGACTGGATGCTTAGTCCATCGATATGTCTTGGTGTTGAGAATATGCACATCAATAGATGAGTAGTCCCTTAAGTTCTCCCCATTGCAGTACCCTCCAAATGTGTAGACCTTGTTGTCAATTGCTACAGCAGCATGGTTCACACGTTTTGGACCACCTTCAATCTGCACCACCCACAGCATGATGATTCTATGTGGAGGGCAAGAAGTTGATATTGCTTTATTGTTAATTTATTGTTAGTTGCTTAATTATGTTGCTGCTTGTTGGTAGTACTTACTTGCTGTGTTACACTCAGTATGTCATTGTTTTCATGTTAAGGTGGCTGGGATTGTTGTTGGATTGTTGTTTACTGCTTGATGGCCAAGTTCACGATGAACGACAATACGCGCAATGTGGTTGTGAACGTTGCGAATGTTGCGAAGCCTTGCCAATAACATTCACGCTCGGTGTGACTTTGCACGCGCCAGGCGCCACACTCGTAGCGGATTCGTGTATTTGCGAATAAAGCCAATAAATAAAGCCGTTTAATGAAGCACTGCACACACGGAGGTTAAGCGTGTTTTGGGAAAATTTGCTTTTGATAGCACCTGAGCGCTGCGCGGCCTGCCTCGATGTGATGTCCACGGTCGATCGCGTATTCGCGTAATATGGTACTACGAATCTAAAACGAAACACGGAATCTAAATCGAACCGAATTCAAATTCGCAACGATGCATTCGACGCGGTGATCGCACGCGAAATGAGAATATGAAAAACCCGTGCGCCTCGTGTTGGTTGTGCTTGTACAGAACCAGCACTAATTTTGATTCAGATTGAGAAATTGAGATTGACTTCTACTCTACTACAAGCAGCTGAAGGTTGGCGTCGCGACGGGACGATCAAGGCATCAACGTGATCAAAAGTGGTTTACAAACAGCAACGCTGTAACACAACAGTTATTTATAAATGCACAGTGCCCAGTGTGAAAATAGCAACGACAACGATTACGACTTGACGACAATAACTTCTTCCAACTTTTATTTGTTTCTGCATATATTAGTACAATTACTTGTATAGGTTGTATCTTGAAATCTAAATCAATATCTCTTTTCTATTGTTTCTGTTTCAAACAATGCGTAACAGTAGTAACAGTAGCAGTAATTGTTTTCATTCACCTTCGGCTCGCTCATAGCTAGCTGCGCTGGTGCAGCTGGCATTTATACAAGATGCAAAAGAGGTCGCTCATCAACAAATCAACTCCGAGGCAGTCAATGCTATGATTTGAACATTTAAAAAATCCTGTTGAAAATGTTTCAAAGGTAAACATGTGGTTGCCTGGAATGGCCAATTCGTTTACACCCTGTATTTACCAAACCTTGATCTACTCCTGACAACTTGCCTCACTTCGAAAACAAAAGTTGTCGATCTTTAATACATATTCCAAAGCAACTTCAGCAGACTTTTAGCGTTTACGTTAATTTGAATTTTGGCAAATTCAAAATGTGACAATAACGTTGAAATTGTCATTATTTTCGGTCCTGTGAAATTGACAACATGACAAACCAAATTAGCGCATAAACTTTTTACAATATTCTATGAATCCAAAACAGAAAATTAATGTGTCTGAATCATGTTCATGTTCATATTGCATCGGATCCATTTGGGGCATTAAAGTGCTGTTGACGTTCTTAGTGCTCTTTGCAATCGTCCTAATCTGGACCGATCATGAATGTGACGAATATTGCTAAATTCTGGGTGTCCTGTCGTCCCCTGCGCGGTATACTACAACGCTTCCAAGGCACTTATAAAACACCAGTAATGCCGTTTGTTAATGTGCATTTGAATGTGAGACGATGCATTTCAGTTGCTATTTGCTTTAGGAATATGAATATCATTTGATTGACAAGCCTGAGGGACCAAAGAGTGAGTCCACCATCACTAAGGATGAGGCCACGCAGTATCTCCATGATATGTGGAGCATTCGTCGAATGGAGACGGCTCTCTCGAAGATGTACCAAAACAAAATTGTTAGGGGATTTTGTCACTTGTATAATGGACAAGTAAGTTTTATTTCGATTGAAATGTATAAAAAGTGTAACTACGAGAAAACAAAATGGCGGCTTGTGTTGATTTTGTTGTTGCGTTGCAGGAAGCGGTTGCTGTTGGTGTGTTCAATCGGCTGCGACCACAAGACACGCTAATCACGGCGTATCGTGCACACGGATATGCGTACTTATTCAGCGGAAGACAATTGGAGCCGATCATCGCAGAACTTGCTGGTAAGCTGACGGGATGTGCAAAGGGTAAAGGTGGCTCGATGCACTTGTATGCGGATCGGTTTTATGGTGGTAATGGAATCGTCGGTGCACAAGTAAGCCACTTCAATAAATTTTACTGCCAAAAGTTCCCAAATTCGTTTGTTTTGTAAATTTTTAGGTTCCGATTGGCACTGGTATTGCTCTGGCTCATAAGCACCTCAATACCAAAGGAATCTCCATCACCATATATGGTGATGGGGCTTCAAATCAAGTTAGTATAATTGTTTACATATATTTTATTCAGGAATTTGAGCACGGACTTTTGTGTTCTATTGGTGTATAATAAGTTGCATACAGTCGTACAGTAGCTATCAAAAATCACAAAGAATAAAATTTTACAAATATACGTCTAATTTCATTACACAGGTCTAAACAGGTTCAAATTTTGGCACGATGTATATTAAACTATTACGAATCCCGGAAAGCATTTATTTTTTTACTATTGTTATTATTATAAATTTTAAAAATTTATATTATTATTATAATAACAATTTATTCTTTACAAAATCGTTACCATTGAGCTGGATGTGAGCTGGATGCAAACAAACCAAACTGACATAAAGTCCTCGTGCCCTATTCATGTTGCACACTTTTGGACTGCACGCCACTGATTTTTATATATGTACAATTGGTGATTTGATTTGAAATACTTTCCAAACTTTAGGGTCAAGTGTTTGAAGCCTACAACATTGCAAAGCTCTGGGTGCTACCAGTAATCTACATTATTGAAAATAACATGTACGCCATGGGCACACACAATTCGCGAGGTTCTGCGAACACCTTGTATTACAAGTCGTGCTCATACATTCCAGGACTATCGGTTTGACCATCACACCATTTAATTTCCTTTCCGTCCTCCCGGTTTTCCTTCATTATTATAATGTGTATTCTAAACCCCATACAGGTTGACGGCATGGATGTCCTCGCTGTGCGCGAAGCCATCGAGTACGCAATCAAATACGTCAGCGAAGGGCAGGGCCCCATTATCCTCGAGATGCGCACGTATCGCTACTATGGGCACTCGATGTCCGACCCAGGCAGCTCGTATCGCAGCCGCGATGAGATCGTCGAGGTGCGCAAGACGCGCGATCCGATCAAGAAGTTCCAAAGTGTGATCGCATCCGACGAGCTGGTTTCCAAAGAAGAGGTGGCGGTAAGTATTCAGTCGCAGTCGCCATCTTGTTAAGGTAAGTGTTAATGCGTCGGTTAATGCCTTGTAATGCGTTTTGATAGAAAATCAACAAAAAAGTAAGGACCGAAGTAGACGAAATGGTGGAGAAGGTTACAAGTGGCAAAGAGCTCGGTGTGGAGCACGTTGCCGGCGACATCGTGAAAAATAGCTTGCAGGACGACATCCGAGGTGTAAGCATGCTCAAACCGCTGAAGCACAAGAACTTCGACCCGCCTAAATGAGTGAAATCACGGGCAAAATGGGTGCAATAATTTTGTGTACATATTTTCAACATTCTTTTAAATGCAGCTGTTTGTGCTGTTGTGCAGTCAATCATGTTGTGAAATTATTTAATTTGTGCATGTAATAAGTTACAGATACGTTTTTCTTTCGCAGTACGTAGACAGAGCGATCACAATTAATTGTACTTGGGATACAATTATCACTACTACTACTGCACTAACTACACATATCTACGGCAATTATTTACAGATCAGCTGTACCTTTCCTCTGAAAGGTATTGTACATACATGTCATACAATACAGGGCTACTTTAAAAAATAACCCTGTATACAATAATCTTCATATGCTTCATCCTCATACCAATATGATAAAATAAACATAAAAAATTGTGCATCATATTTGTATACATGTATAAATATCAATTTGTAATACTATCTAATTACTTAGCGTCTACATACCGGGTTAAAGGCTTAAAACTGCAAACAGGACTTTCAATGTAAAATTTTAGTCCTGTGTTTAAGTCTTTAACCTAGTATTCATTATTCAATGCCTGTCTATACATCAATCTAAAGTGACGTCATTGTAAGTTAGAGTCGTGGGAGATAAACAAATTATGAGTTGGCATTTGAGCGATTTGGCGATGTTTGAGTCATTTTAATGGGACAGAAGAAAATGTGGAAAGCAAACAAAGTGTGATGTAACATTAGGATTACTAGAAAATGTCCACATCGTTCTAATTGGTAAGTCAAAGTTTGTTTTTCTCCGACGACCCTAACCTCAATGTCACGTGATTAGATTGATCTATTCGATTTACGTACGTAAACTAGTCATTGTTGTCTTTAAGATAAAATTTGGTCTAGATAAATGTCCCGCACTGGGATGAGATTAGAGTTAAAGTACCTTGACAATAAGTAAACTAATGGAAGAACCTAAACCTAGGCCAATGCCCACGAATACAGTAAGCATGGAGGAAGCGGTCTCGCGCTCGTGATGTTCGACAAGCCGCGGCGCGCACAGCACCGCAAGATTGGCAAGATAACCGTTACTTAGAGAGCAGAGGACAATGATCAGGATGTAGTAGTAGTCCTTGTTGATGAGCACCGGGAGGTTGGAGTGGCGTGGTTGCGCGTTGCAGAAAAGCATCAAGGGAATAAAGGCGATGCGAACGAGATTGAAGAGAAGAATCCATCCGCCATGTCTCGGCTAATACACAAATAAACATTTACAATTTTATTATTTTCGGAAATGTTAAAGCTTACCCTTTGAAGGTAACCAGCGGCTAGCCTTCCAGCATAGTCACCGCAGCTGAAGATAAGGTAGGCAACCACTGGTACAAAGTAAACGTCTGGAACGCAAACATATGTTGTGTTGTGCATTTTCAACCAGAAAATGTTTTATATTCCGTTAGTGCTTGTACAATGCTTGTACTTACTTGTCCATGCGCTTCCTGACGCCCGATTCTCGCTTTCTATCAGCACCGTGACGCCGGGATACACGCTCAGCGTGATCGTGAAGACTAGAAATGCGCTGAGCGCATGCGGCCAGATCTTTTTGAATATCGTCCGATGGCAGACGATACGCGGGCGTAAGAGCTCCGTTTGGAATTCGTTGCCAGTCAGTCCAGTTCTCTCGGATATGTGGAATTTGAAGAAGACTGTTTTCGAGAGGATGATGTAGCAGATCAGCGAGATCAGGATCATGAAGTTGCCTACCATGAAGTATACAAAGGCGCTGAACGTCGAGGAAATGCCGATTGCCAAAGAGATGATTTGCGCGACGGCGGCGAAGATCCCCCCTAGTGCTTGTCCGCCCACAGTGGCGGTGATATATTTCGGGGAGAACTTCCCAATGATGCCGAAGAGCGAACCAGATAATATTGCACTAGCAACTATAATCAAAACAGAAAAAAAGAGGTTATGGACATTTTTTTGTGGTGTAAATAATTTGTTTTTACCGTTTAATAATACGACGGAAGCCAGTGTCACTATGAAGAATGTCTGTTGCCCTAAAAATGCATGAAAATGTTTGAATATTTTAAATTGTGTACGAAATGCAGTGGCGTGCGGTTTGTAGAAGCCGGTCCTGTGAAATAGGTTAAGTGCCCAAGTCGCCTTACTATCGCACTCCACTGGGTAAAGAAATGAATTCTTATTTATAGATTGTACTTACATGAATCAGTATCCACTTTTACGAATACCGTCGTCATAATGAATAAAATGAACATCAAAATTAAGGAACCAATTACACGTGTTTGTAGCGATATTCTACAAATTTAAAAGAATATGTTAATGGCATTGAAAAACAATGTGCCCTTAGCACTTAACACATTCACATATTTCAAGGTTGAAACAATGTACAAGTGTACAACATTAGCTTACTTGTGGGTCAGGAATGTGGTCAATGTTAAAAAGACAATATTCGGCAGTGATGAGGCCACACTGAGATAAGAAGTGAACTCGGCTTGTAGTGGTGTTCTCTTTCCAGCCTGCAGGGCTGTGACATTTGCACCAGCATCACTACTCATTGACCTAAACTTGTACATCCAGTACTGCAACAGTGTACATGTTTTAATGACCCTTTTATCAACAGTTGCAACATCAACACAAACACAAACAAAATGCATCCTTGGCATATCTTTACAAATAACTAAAATACTACAGTTACACTTACATCATCAGCAGTGATAAAGAAGTTCCATGGCAGTAGTGTTGTCATACCCAGCAAGTAGAAGATTAAATAAGCCATGTAGTACTTGTCCCTGGGCTCTGCTGGCCTGAACAGAGGCTTGGTGTCCTTGATCACAATACATTCCTGATAACTTTGTGTGCGAAGATCTACAGATTCAGTGTCTGAGTCTGACTCTTGCAGAAGAGGTCTTGTGTTGTTTGGATAGTCCATTACTTCTTTGTCAATGTTGTCAATGTTTTATGTTAAAATTGTTAAAAATGATGAATATTGCAATGTGCAATGATTCATATGACTGGTATTCCTCATTTAACTTGATTCTACATACTACTGACTTGTGCTTCATGAGGGCTACAAAGGCTGCAAAACAACAAACAAAGTGAGAATCAGGTAAATAGGTAACACTTAACACAGGAATGTCGTTGCTTTTATTGGTACATAATACGATATTAATATGCAAACTGATAAGAAATTGTGTGCATTGTGCTAGTAGGTACTTACTTTATGGTCAAGTCAATCACATGGATTACATTGTGGCAGTCTGGCAGTCATGATGTGACAGTAGCACTAATGAAACGAAATGATGAAAAGAATTGTGTTCTGATTCAGTGTTCACTGATTGCCGTTTTTGTTGGGTTTTTGGGTCTTTCCTTTATTGTGAGTTGTGACTGTTTGTGACACTTTGTGACAAGAGTCTCAGCTGTTCACATGCAGGACTGTATCTGGCTATCTAGCAAATGATAGTACAGTAATTTAATAGTGGAGCGCGCCGTGCCTTCTCGTTTCGCACTGTTCACTATTCAATAATTCTGAATAATTCACTGGCCGAGTGCGTCACATGATCTTCTATTAAATTGGAGCGCTATTTTTTAAATCTGCGCTCTTGGACTCTTGGACTTACTTTGTGCATTTGTATATATTATTATAAAACTACGTACGCACTTACAAAATGTACGCACTACACACGCTTCCGTTGTACTTGCACTCGCTTGCACTTTACTATTTCTGGTAATGGATATTAATGGAAATAACTACAAATGTTAGAATACTAAATGCAAGTTCCAGATGTTTTTGCACATTATCTTATCACTTATTATTCGAAGTAGTTGTAACCTACAACAATTTATTACGCAAATGGATCATAATTATAAATAAAATAAACCTTATTTGAGCATAAAAGAACATTCTTATTGTTTGTATACAGGGTGTGTATAAATGTTAAATTCAAGGATAATAATTAGTCAGCGTGATTCTTGGGCTAATTCTGGAACGGAAAGTTTAATTCAAAAATGTTCTGAGAGTCGTAGTTTGGCAGTGAGAAGCATTCAAAGATATAGAAGTCCAGCAATACCGAATTACAAATTCATTAACCTGCATTAACCTCCGCGATGCTCTACGGAGCGAGCTAGATTTGTATCACGTGATTGGGGTGTCAGAGGTCTCCGAGCTTATTGGAGAACGCACTAATTATAAAACTAAAATTTTGTAATTGCTATGCTGTGGAAACAGATTTATTTCAACTCTGAGAAGGTCACAAGTGACATAAATAGGTTAAATGCTTTGCGGAATTAGCTATTGAATTACAAAAGCAGAGGACTAGATTACATATCAACATATTCTATGGTGGTTGACATTTTTAAAATTATGCACAATATCACCAAATGTCCGTAAAATTAATTCAAATTACTCATGACAAGTGTGATT
>JARJDQ010012441.1:0-18385 GCA_030264215.1 Geostiba sp. GC000077 | reverse complement strand
GCACCTTAAAGAGTGTGTCCTGTGCTATCAGAATCAGCATTGATACTGAACTATGAAATACGCGTTCGGAAAATATAAAGGATTTTCCGTCGAATGTCTTCAAATTATCAAAATAATTCGCCAAAACTTTACAGTCGATGTTAAGGTACTTCCGGGGCCCTGAGGGGGTTCGGTCCTGGTGCATCTGAAGAAAGCTAAAACAGGAATACCCGTTCGGAAAATATATAGGATTCTTCATCGCATGTCGTCAAAATATCGAATAAAATTATAAGATTTCAAGGTGTATTTTAAGGCAAAAAATTTGAAGTGGATTTTGAGGCACTTGCGTAGCCCTGACGTTGTTCGGACCTGGTGCATCTTGATGAGCATGTTCGTGGCTATCAGAATCAGCAAACACAATTAAAACAGGAACACGCGTTCGGTAAATATGAAGAAATTTTCCTTTGCATGTTCACAAATCAATTAACAGGAAAGCATAAGTAGCTAAAATAGTACCGCTGTTTGATACCAGATGGCACAGCATACACTAATCTGCAAACGTTTACTTGCGCCTGAGACTTGGCCAGTTACACTGAAAACTTTTAAACTTTTTAACAGTAAATCTGTGTGTTAAATAAATAAATAAATGAATAAATAATTAAATAAATAAAATTAGCTGATTATGAATTTCCCACTAATGGTTATGATTGAATATCGAATACCTACTTGAAATTACCTATAAAATTTGTAAGTGAATAGGAGGATATTTAGCAGTTATGAGCGTAGGGAGGTTTCGATCACCTGCCACATAAATCCCGCCGCACGCACACAAAATCGTATTTACGATTCGATTTCGGCGTGCAAATTAAACCGCGGATGGCGCACCGGAGCGCACGGCGACGCTGTAATCTCTTATAATCCAGTTATTGTGCGGAATTGCGTATTACGTCGTAATTGATTCAAATAGACACGAATGGAGGCGGCGAGCCGGCCCCGCGCTTCATGTACGGTTTGGTCATTACATCAAATATAATTGCGGCACTTGTGTGTGCGCACACGAACGATTATGATCCCCAGATCCCCATCGCCCATCGCCAAGTGCATGCATATTCCAGAATCATTGCAAGGCAGCACCATATCACGACTACAATCATGATCATAACTGCCCGAACGCCCGAACGGTTTACTAAAGATTCTCCGTAATGCGATATCCGGCAAATATTATGGCAGAACCTATGGAGCCATCATAACTAAACTGATGCTGATGATGTTCAACCCATAATGCAGCTATTGAATTTGGAATTTGATGTAATTCAACAATTTGATATTGCAGTGCCATTTGAACGCGTTTGATACGAAAGCGGCTCCTGTGGTTCATTGCGGCTAGGGGCTGCTGCGTACGCACACAAAATTTGCATTAAATTATTGTTTTACATGAATTGCACATAATTGCGATGCGTTTGTTTGACCGGGCAAGTGTTTGCGCGCATCGTTTGCATAAACAAACATGGCGCCAACGATGCTCAGTCAATTGGACAAATATTCCCGATCGTTCACATCTCGCGTGCAGAGTGCAGAGTTGCACTGTATTGGTTTTGATATTGGAGTTTTGAGTTGCGATGATTTATAGTTTGTGCATTAATTCAAACCAAGCCGCCGAGGTGTATTAATATGCGCATAAATATAAATACACATAAACAAAGCAATGCCAGGAGTTGGATAAACATTGATTGATATTGATATTATCATGTAGACATTGAATTATACATAAAACACTGTAAATACGAACCATAAGAAATCCTGTACTTTTACATCGCAAATTCGCAAAACGAACAGTTTATGAATTTGTTTCGGTTCATAAGTTTTGCTTCGAAATGCATCGGAAATCTACACATCTTTAGTTCGGTGCGTTCTGTATGTATACAAATGTACTACAAATCAATTGCTTCCGAACGATTTGGCGCACTTACAGCTTCCGTTCTTGTTCGTTGTTCGAATTGTAAAGTTTGATCAGCGCTCATGAGTGGAAAGTAGAAACTGTGAAACTGAGACTTAGAGGCACACTCGGAGGCAAATCACATATTCTAATCAATAGCAAATGCGTTCGTGTAATTTGAAGCAAGCAGAAAATACATACAATAAATCAACGTCAATTGTTTGATTTTCTCAATGAGTTCGAGTTTTTTCTTCTTGTTTTTGAATGTAACCCCGAATTAATGTGAAAGCTCTCTTCCGTTGTTTGCCGAAGAGAATGAAACACGAAACAATTTCAATGGGAATTTTTTATCAACGAGAAGCTAAGATTACAGCGACGGTGATATTTATACCAATGGATGTCATGTTTGAGTTTGAGAGTCGAATTGTGATGATTAAAGTTTTGCAGGATATCCCTTTTGGCTTTGTTTCGCGTTTCGCGTTTCGAATTTTTCGGCGAGACAAAACGTAACTTTTGACTACAAGGGGAGGTGTCGCAAGAGGGTTCACGACTAATTGGGTGCTGAGCACAGTTTCGTCTTCCTTCTTCCATGTTCTGCGCTCTTGTGTGCATTCAAGCTGTGGCTGTTCTTTTGCTTCAATTTTAGTCATCTTCATTTTTCTGCCAAGATGCGACTATTGAAAAATGTCGCAATTACTTCGCCGCGTATTCCTGCTCAGTAATTAGTCGCCTACGACCCGCCGCGCCGGTATATTAATGAACTCATTGAAAGCGCGATAACGCGCGACTCAATGATTAATGATGCCTCCACGGCGCAAACCACCGCGCCGCAGATTTAAATATATGCCAAACGTCGCATAAACAAGGCAATAAAGCGAAGTGTATACGGCGATGTAATAATGTCTCACAAGTCTCAAGTCGCAAGGCAGCAGGATCATATAATTTCGTACTGATTTCATTATTTGAATTACAAATTGATTTTCTTCGCGCGTCGTCAACAAAGAAGTGTATTCGAGTACGACTCTACAACGATTCTATTTGCGGTTAAAACGTAATAAATTTGTAGCTGTTACAAAAGTTAATTCTGGCTGGTTGGTGAGCAAAAATTTAATGAAATGAAAAACCACAGTTTGCTAATAAATTGATCAAACTTATGGCGAGCGATGGAGAGTCGAATCTGGGCCATTTTACGACGCACTAGTCTAAAACGTCCAGCCATCGTGCTTGTCGTCACGGCATGAATATCGCCGTGATAGTAATTATTAAGTGACGATTATGTAAGCAAATAAGCTAATAATTTATAAGTAAGTAGTGTACCTACTATGCAAGATGTATGATGTGTATAGACTCGCAGGTGTGAAAACAAAAAGACTTTGCCATGAGGCACGAGAACAAAACAACCTTCGGATTGACACATACCCTGAGCTAAAGATTATAAATAATCATAATTAACTTCATAAGCTTATGACAACGATATATACTTAATTTATGTTTTGGTTTTTGTTATCTTATAAGCCGCCATCTTGGAAAACACGTATGTTGGTGTAATTCCATTCCTTTTTGTTTCATTTTCAGGAAAATTCAAAAGGACCCTTTTTACGTTTCTTAATTCAAGTTTCGTTTCTTCTAGGGACAAATATTGCAAAAGTTCTTCTTAATTTTTTTTTAGGAAATAATAAATAAAACTTTCTGTAATGGCATTCAAGATGGCGGCTGAATCTACCTTAGAATTATTCCAACATTTTGCTTGTAGACATTTAACAAGTCTTCAAAACAAAAAATCTCAAATCTTTTAATCAAAAACTTGATTGTAATTTTACTACACTACCATTGAGCTTGTATGTACATAGATACTTATGTTGTGTATATTGATAGTTTAATGGCATTTTGATCAAAGATGGAATGGGCAAGAACGTCGATTACAACCCCGGCCGCCCATCGAATGGCATCCTAGCCTGAAATTGGATTGTGCTTGGCTTTGGTTTGGCTTTGCCGCCAAGAGAACTTTACGCAGAATATTGACAGACATTGCCCATTGCCCACTACGAAACGCTATCAATTGCATCGCATTGCAAGTTGATCAGTGCGCATTACACATTACACATTACACATTGGCAGATTGCGGTGCACTTACGTACGATTGCATATTGTATCGAGGTATATACCGTGGTGGTGCATCGTGTGTTTGATTGATCTGCAACTGCCAGCCCCGGGGCGGCGATCGTGTCGAGGAAGGGTGGCCAGCGCGCCACTGTTGCAATGACGTGACATCTATTTGTTTTCATTAATTGCATCGGTGGTCACTAATTACACGCAATCTGCAAGTCACACGCGCATTTGCATTTGCATTTTCAAGCTTTCAAAACATGATCCTTTCATGTATTGCACATGCGGTAATATTTGAACTATTAAGAAAATGCATCAAAAAAGTATTGATTTGTTGTGCAATGGTAAGAATTCATTTGATTTTTTACTCGCACGTACTCCCGGCACAGTGCACAACGAAATGAAATATTAAATACATACAGGGTGGGTATTAAGTACCTGAAGAAAATCGCAAATAAAAAAAATTTGAAGCAGGAATTCAAAAATGTTACACACAGTTTAAAAAGTAAAAAAAAAATAAAATTTTTGTTTCACATTTGTACAAAGAATTGCGCTTTATTGCACACCCTGTATTTTATAATAATATTATTGCATTTGCCTTTCACCTCGCGCTGGGACATGCGGCACACGACGAGTTTATCTCAATCTTAAGACGCAATAAACGCCGCATTGAGCAATCATTGTTTGCTGAACGCTGAATGCATTCGCCATGTCGGAGCTGGGAGTTGATCTTACAATCGGCTTGAGGCAAGAGACACAACACACAATGACACAAGGCACAAGACACTATTACCTACTACTTGACACAAGAGACAAAACTCACAATGCTTAGATCAGCGTGCGTCCCGGTAGCTAATTTATGCATTTAATATTTATTTATCTCAATCGGCGTCGCTTAGTCTCCACTGTTTGATTTATTAATTGCCCGATAAGTATAAGTACAAGCAACGTTGCGGCCAGGTCAAAACATAATAAATTACGGACTACTTCACTTCAACTTCAACATCGACTTGGAGTTTTATTTCTAGCTTCGTCGGGGCGGCCCAACAAAAGAACGCGCAATTCATTTGCGTCTTCAGGGCGAATAAATAACTCGCCAACGCCGGAGCTTGTCGAGTCGAATTTTCCGGGTTACAAACAGGATGGCCATTAAATTATTTAATGCTCGTCCAGTCGCGTTGGGGATTTAATGCAGCGCAAGGAGGCGAGTCGTTCTATCATCGTAAAATCAGGTGGAGTTGTAAAATCCTCGATGCATCACATCAACATCAGCATCAGCATGTTTTCGCTAGACACATCCACATCCACAAGCAGAGACACATAATTATCAAAGCGTGAAATGACTTTACATTTACCTTGAAATTTGAAATTTCAGTATACCCACCTACCTTTAATCGTTTAATCGAATCGCAATGAAATCTTCAAATTTGAAATGCTCAATTGGTGCTTGTAACAGTGCGGTAGAAAAAGTGTCATATGTTTGTAACAACAGATGGAGCATTAGGCACTTCCTCCCCCAGTTCCCCTCTTCCTTTCACCTTCAGTTCCGTCCGTATGCTCTTCCGTTCTGCAGTGCTACTCTCCTTCTCGCCTATTCCGATTATCGCACCCTCCTCGCGTCCCTTGCAAGCGTAATATGCTAATACTCGAATTAGTTATGAATCACAAGCACACAGGTAAGTATTACTATTAATCCCTTATTACAGCGCTGTACTGAACACCTGTCCAAAATTCAAGTAGAGTAGAAATGTCTAAAATGTTGTTTTATGATCGACAGCTTGCAATACCCTCTATCTAGCACAGGAGAAGTGGTAAATGGTAGATACTAGAAGGTATACACATATTATCTATTTTGCATTGTGTTTGTTTGTATCTTTGGATCTTTTTAGCTTTTACACTCCATGGGATGAGGTTCGGTATAAGGGGGAAGTGAATATTAGTTATTGGGTGTCGACCTACGTATTACATTACATTATGGTGTTCCTCCAGGGTCCTGGTGCAATTGATTGGAAAACACAATGAGGCAATAACATAAATTCAATTTTAAAACTTGTCTGACTTTCAATGGCTTTAATCTATGATCGATCCACTGAATTGTAAAATTCTATAATAGAATTGCAAAAGAAATTATTTTAATGTTATTAATGTGAATCAATAAGGGTGTGCATTTGTGGTTAGGTTCGAGACCCTTGCTTTAAAATTTTACAACCCTTCACCCTGGACTAGACAAGATGTACAATTTAAGATGTGGATGTAAGAGACGTAGTCCACCGGGGGGTTGTACTCCTGTACTCTGCAAATAATGCAGTTAATCAAGTTGGCCCCCGAGGCGTTTTGTTTTGATGCACTTAGCATGTCAACGCCGTCGCAGGGTGTTGTGATGTGTGCGCACTTCCGACTTCCGAACCGCATTCACGGGCTATTGGCGAATGCAGGAGACAGGAAGTTGAGGTGATTCCCAGCGACGCATTCGAGGTCCCGCCGTGCGAGTATTTATTATGCCAGGAGATTACGCTCATAAAACTTACATTACTACAAGGAATTGCAATCAACGATGCCAACTTCTCCACCCAATAAGTTACCAAACTATAGCAAGACACTATCCTAGCACAGAAACCAGGATTCAAGACCATTGGAGGTATAGGAAGGAGTCTATGATCCATGATAATTTTATCGCATTTCCTGCGATTTATAATTCAACTTTTTTTTTATGTCTTAGATGGAGAAATTGTCGGAACTGTCCATGATTGCTTGGTGATGAAAAGTCTAAAATTGCGTCCAACGCAGCGGGGAATTCCTTGAATTCGCGTGCCAAACAATTTCGTCAACCCTTTTTTTTTGTCTACCCGCCCATTGTCTACACCACCAGACTCCACATCCAACTGCCACCAAATCGCTTCCGTTTCGTTACCGCCGCCTAAATATTTTAATGTTTACTGCTATTGTCCGTCCCACAAAGTCGGAATTTCAAATGATTTCAATTACTTTCAGTCGCACTGTAATTGCGACGAGCACCGAACGCCGATCATAAAGAATTAAAATTAAAACTGGACTGTCAT
Organism: Geostiba sp. GC000077; assembly: GCA_030264215.1. Taxonomy (NCBI): domain Eukaryota; kingdom Metazoa; phylum Arthropoda; class Insecta; order Coleoptera; family Staphylinidae; genus Geostiba; species Geostiba sp. GC000077. Next base: position 11,305 of record JARJDQ010012441.1, on the reverse strand, counting down.
TTATTGAATTCCGCAAACTCGTAAAGAGCTGAAATGAGTATGCAAACGGAGAACTCCAATGGTCCACTGCTAAAGTTCCTACATAAAGATACAAAAGTTATGTGCAAGTATGGGCCAATGCGGTGTCGTCTTTTATCATATTTTACGACGCGTTTTCATTGCACATTAATAATTCGAGCTTGATTAGGTTTTAGCGCTAATGGGCCCGCGCGCCTTTTTAGCCATCGCGTGCGCTGCCGTTGGCCGTTTATGATTTATAATAATTAATATAGCAGCGTCAAGTTAGCGGTCGCGATGGCAGTCGGCGATAAGGGAAATAAATATTCACCTTGGCGGTAATTAAAATTGGATTTGCACATTTTTCATGTAGATCATGTCGCGAATACTCCTCTGCCTCATGTGCAATCCCTGTTGAACACTACCTCACTCAACAAAATACGTGGATTTCCTGCATTGAACTGGTTGTTTGGTGTAAAACTGTAGCTGTGGGTACAACATGAATATATGAGCGCATTGCCTCTTCTCTTTTTTTGTAGCGTTGTTTTGTTTCGTGCGCTAAAGTCTAAAGTAATTAATTTGAAAGTCCACTCTCGACCGATTCGATAATTAAAATAAAAACGACGAGCTGTTTTTTCCTGGTTGTCCGGCATTTTCGAAATGGATTTGTACCAATTTATCTGATTGAGAATTTTCGCATAAACGCATTGCAGCATTTGCGAATTGGCGCATTTGGAGAAGTGCATTTCGTTTAATTGCTCGCTGATTTTATTGCCCCCGAAGCTAGATGCGAAAAATGCAGGTATTAAATTCGTGTCCCAAGCTCGTTTAAATCTGCACACTTGTCCTGCGTCCTAACGGTCCTGTGTGATGCATTCCTCGCTGGTTGCACTTCAATCAGACAGGTGGCGCCCCAATCGCGTGCACAGGCGCTGAAAGCGGTTAATTTACGTTTTTTTAACACGCGTTTTTTGCTGAAAGCTGATAAAAGCAAATCGACAAATACTTGCTACCGTAGTTAATGTATAAACGCATTTGGATAATCATCTAATCGATGCAATCATAATTGGCATGCGTAGAGTATTTAATTAGAGGCTTTGACATATGTCACGTTGGGGGTGAATTTTTACGAAAATAGTGTTGCAGCGCGGTGACAAAGTCCTTTCATTACACCGGCTTGCAAATGCGAATTTGAGCACTGATGCAGTTGCAGCGATGCAATGCGGGGGTGCACCAGATGCAACCCCTTTTCCGATCTCTACGCATCACTCGTATTTGCCTAACAACGGAATGAAAGCTTTTGCTTTAGTAAATCAATCAATTTCGATCAGGTGCGTGTTTTAGCGGTTCGCCAATATGCGACCGGCCTTGGGGCTTGAGACCTGGGGGGTGGCCACCCTCCCCCACTCCTCCCGTAAAACAGTGATCGACACGTCGGCATCGCCACACACGCTCGCATTGTCTGCATGTGTGGAGGGTAGGTGTTGGCATTCACAGAGTGAGAACAATGAAATATTCCCGAAGACTATGTCACGTTCCGTCGATAAATTCATTGTCCCATCTGCAAATTGCATTGCAATTAAAATGCTGTGCCAGGCGAAAACATTTAATTAATTTTTAGACAACTCGTTTGAGCATCGCTTTCACCGGTCAACCGGTTAATATTAATAAATTCCACGCATTCGTGTCACACATGCAAATGCAAATTGCGTGTTTGGGTCAAATCCTAAAACCTAAAGAATTAACCTTCAAATTAAGAACGAATGTTGGAGATAAATCATGGATGTTGGAGGTAGGGAGGAAGTAATCCATCCATTAGTGAAGATTATATTCCTGCGCAGCAGATTTTTTGTATCTTTGAGTGGAAAAATTGAATTGAGCACACTGGACACGTTTCTCGCTAATTGACCACAGGATATCATAGAGACAGGACGACCGAGGACGACCGAGGACGAATTGCAGCGCAAATCCGTCTATAACTGAGGATTTTTTTCTCATTCACTAATGCCTATAGGACATAATTCCCAAAAGCCTGCGATTATGATGTCATTTCTGCGAAGCTTCAAAGGTCATCAAATAACTTGTGCAAAAATCACAACACAAAGAGAATAACACATCAAACATATCGAAAAAAAGAGATTTACTCTCAGAGAAATAAAATGAATAAATTTCAAATAACATATGTACTCTTACAGCGATTCGAATAACACTAGTGAAAGAATAGTAAAACTTGGTTCTCGGTGGGTCGTAAGGAAGAATGTCATAACACTCGAGCGAACACACCAGAAGAAATGTGTCTTGTCTTGTGTAAAGTGTTTTACGATTATTTGATGGGCGCGTTGCGCGTCCTTATGCTCATGCACTCGAACGACGCGAACGTCTTTGATTCGATATTAGAGACTCCCGCCAAATCGCTACTGAGTTTTAGTTATTGCAGGAAAACTATGTGCGTACGATTCCCGAGAAGCAAGTTTACGGTATCGACACGCCGAATTCTCCGTCTACTCGCCTACTTGTGCGTCGTCTGGATGCAAACGGTCGGCGTTATATTTCATCGCCATGGCTCATAGAATTTCATTAGGTCGTGCGGGAAGGCATGGAAAACGTGGAAAACAAGCCAGGGGGGAAAAGCGGAACTCGGGCGACGAATTTTCGTGGGGCGCTATTCCCTCATGTGTACTCCGTCGCAAAAGCAGGAGCATCCTCCATCAAACAGATTATGTATATTAAGGATATTTATGGTTATTATTTTGATTTCGTTATTATTTTATTTGTATCCAGCGGGGAATTCGTAATTCCTACCGCGCTGCCACCATCTATCACAAGGCTTGCTTTATAGATTACGCGTACGCTTCATTTGAGCCTCATGCATATTCCAAAGCTTGAGCTTTCCCCAAAACTCCACATTTTGCTTGCTCGATGCCCGATGCCCGATGCTCGTTATTGCTGTTTTAGCTCATAGTTCATCGATATGATAATCAAACGACTCATTAAGATCATCGCTTCATCGCTTACTGTCTTCTCTCGAGTCTCGAAGCAAATGTGTCCGTGATGATGGGGTCGCTTTTGTTCACTTTTGTTCACTGCTCACAGCTTCCTTTTCCTTTGATTGAGATCCTTGCCGAGCGGAAATCTATAACATAAAATTTACGAGCTCCTATACCAGTTCGGATCCAAGATCCAATAAACAGCAAGATCTTCCAATGAATTATCTTCGAGACCCCGAGACTCCGAGACGAAATGTGTTCCGCTTACTGCCTGCTACTGCCACCTAAGAACTGCATCTTCTTAGATATATCACTTCGGGCATGATGGAGGAACTCACGATTTGTTTTATATGATCGTGGAGTGCGACGCGACGCTTAAAACGAATGCGCCACTTCGCAATCCAATCTTTGGCAGTTGGCCTTTATGCGTTCCTGATAGTGAAACCGTGGCGTTTAGCGGGGGCGGCAAAACGCGAGGGGTGAAATAAATTATCCCATCTCGCACCCTTCGGCTGCCGGCTCCCGGCTCGACATCCTTGACGCCCGCATGTCATGTCACGAAACGACCTACCGATTGTTGTTTTGTTGTTCACTACCATACTACGCTTTCAGCAAAGAGATGAAATAGTGAAATCGAAGGAACGGAAATTTTTCTACGTCATCAATGTCATGTCAGTCAACCTTCCCAATCTTCAATTCTTTTTTGCAAGTTACAAAAGTGTGATTTGTCGTATAAATCTTATTGGAAAAACTGAAAACACGACACACGACGATGTCATTAGTTTAATCATTGCTTAATCGAATAATGATTAATTGAAATTGCAATAGTTAATTACTTTAACGTATAAATGAATAAAATTTGCGCGCGACAACTTTAACGACAGCGCGCATATTAAACATGCATTTTTGCTACAGTCCAGCCATACAATTATACAAATTACAAATGCCAAATGTGCACGGCTTCATATTGCCGATTTTACAAATGCGAATATAACGCACATGCACACACGTTTGTCATGCATGTAAATTTTACATTTTAAAACTCCACACGCATATTACACGTATTTATTGATTGTACAACTGTCATTAATTTCACATCATAGTTTATCATTTAAAATCATCGGGAACAACTCACAAGTAAATATTTTCAATTATTGTTCAATCATAGTTCAATCAATTTTGTACCTAGCTGGTTACCACAATAATAATTATACAATAGCGTGATTGCGACTGGTCGTGATAAGGTTCGTGACTTCCTGAGCTCTGGCGGTTCCGTGAATAAATTCCCTGAACTTACTTCATATTTAATGATGATTTATAAGGAGAAAAACTCGTTTAACACTTTTCGTGTTTTCCAAGACATTTTCCACGATTCGCTGGCGTGGCGGTTCATGTTTCATGTTTCATGATTCGTGTTTCAGGCATTAGCCGCATTAGTTGAGTTTCCCGACAAAGTGGGCAATTTGTATTGGAGTTTCCGTGAGAGAAATTCTTCGGGAATAGAATAATCAAATAATCAAATAATACATTTATAGAGTTGCAATTTTTTCTAAGAATACTCTACTATTATTTTCCTAAGGAAATGTGATAAAGTAAGAAACATCTGTGAGCATTCACACCAACTCCAAGCATTTAAAATTTAGTAGGATATGAATTGGTTTGCGGAGGGTTTTCAAGGCAACCTCAACCAATTTGAGCTTTTATTACAGGACCTGACTTGACCTCGAAGTTTTGGAATTAGAGTGTTCCTTAAAATTCGACAAAATCCTCCTTGTTAAGGATCATCAGTGGAACACCAGAAAAATAATTTTAAACATTTTCTTGATTTAGGATTTAAGAAATTTTTGAATCATTCGCAAAACTTATAAGAGGAATTGAACTTTAAAAAATGTTTTTGTAAAAATTGTAATTTTAAGATTCAGTTCCTTAGAAGTCGGAAATGAACAATATTTATTCAACTATGATCTGATCTCCAACCATCTCGCCTCGAGTTCTCCTTCCTCCTTGGTTGGAAACTTTTGCTACAAGTTTATCTCAACGTGCGCAATGTATGTGATACCTACTTGTGCTGCCGTATTATATGATGTTATTTTAGAGTTTAGAGGTTCCTTTGTTAGTGGTTCAATGGCGCACGTCGTCGGGAGAGTTTACGAGAGCAGTGCGCCCTCGGCGGCGACAGTCTGGAAGCCTGGAAGACTGAAGCCGCGAAGAAACTCGGGAACGCGTACCTTTGCAATTCGAGTGGGATCTCGACGTCGACGCGACGTCGCGACGACACATTCCATTTTTACACTCACATATACAAAACATAAGAAAGACATTCTGGGTTCCTTAGTATTAGCAAGTAATACAACCGGAAGTATGTCCTGCTATAGTGCGTTCTTCCTAATATAGAACGTTATTTTGTAATTGCAGAGACATTTGACAGGGTTATCTTTAATTAAGAACGTCTTAAATTTTTAAGTATCTTTTAATGAAATCTGCGAATGAGGGAATCAGGACCAAACGTGGAATGATATAAATAGCGAATTAATCCGTGTTATCAGATTTATCAGTGTACATTTTCCAGAATCAATTATTCGAATGAAAATTGCATTAGAGTTTGCAATTACCACAATTACAAGTAATTGCATTAGAATAAATGCATAAATCGCTGTTGCACAATTATTCAGCTTACAGTTTACGGATTAAATGCACATGTGAATTACAGTATTATACAATGTGTCTGTACACATGAGAATTTAAAAATTCATCATTCGGTCGTCAACACTATTGTCGGTCGGGAACACACTGTATGTTAAAATAGGGTTGCATGCGAATCAGTGCTAAACTTTGCGTGCGCACTATCGGAATTACGTTAGCGGCACATAAAATATTTAACAATAAATCGTCGTAATTAATTATCGTATTGGCAATGGGAACTCAACTGCCCTCCATCCGAGCGCACATAACCTCACCACACATCACCACACGGCAAACACCTGCGCACCTGCGCATTGCGATAGCGACTGAGAGGTGAACGTAGAAATCGACGCGCATTAAATTCACTTTTATTGCTGTCAGCGTAGGTGCGTTCTAATTATAAATCTTCGCGTGGACGCTGCGCAGCGGTGGATTTTTTAATGTCCTATTATGATGCAGGTTGATGACTTCCAAGTGTGCGCCTCACTGGGTTTTAATCACCGAGGGTGTGTTATCTAAATATTTGGCGTTCGTCTGACTCCGTTCTGCAGGGGGTTCGATTTTTATCGCCTGAAATTAATTTATTGACTTGAAAATTACATCGGACAGGTCCAGAAATTGATAACAAAAAAGTTTTAGAACTAAATTCGATGTAAATAGGTAATTAATGTCTTATTATGTCATGAAATGTAAATTCTTCTCGTCTAGCATATATAGTAGTTTTACTAAGCGTAATAAGTGTCAAACAACTTATAAGTTATAATAAATTATTCCTTGGAAAAACGTCGATAATGTTCTTGCTTCGTGCGATGATGAAATTATCCGTAATTGTCGCAATGCGAGCTCAACATGTCACACATAAAACAAAGTTTTCATTACTCGACGTTTGCAAGACATTGTATGCTTATAATTTATAAATTTAGTTGCAATTGCCACACTTTTGCCTCTTCGTGCAAACTGGTTTATTCATGCAATAAAAGAAAATGTTTAATTGGCCTGTTCTAGAGGATTGAAACAATGTGGACATTACCAAGTCCATTTTCGAGCAGTGCGCCGGCATAAATCGTCTCTTCTACTTTTTTTTACGTTTCTTCTAATCGCCAGAATGCTAATCCTGTTTAAGAAGACACTGTAATTAGAATTACAAACTCGTAACTTTTTTTCTCGGGACGCATTTGCGTTTGCTTAGGGTTGGGCCTTTATAAATAAAATAATAAAAAGAAAGCGTAAAATTTAAGGCGTCTGGACGCGGGATGGGGAAAAAACGGCAGGAGGAATTATGCCTTTTGATGGGAAGTAAACTCGTAACTCCTCAGAGGCAGAAGGGTGCCACCCGAATCGCCCGAGGGCGCTTGCGCTCACTCGGAAGAAGGATAAAGGGTAGGTAAGCAAGCTACAAGTTTAGAACAACGTATAATTAGACGAACATTAAACGGAACGAAGTTATTCATGTTTTTGGCACACATAAAACAAAAAGCTCTTCAAATATTATCAAAAAGTTTTATTTTGCTAAGAATGCTTAGGTAATAAGAATTTTTGTTCATATTGAGTTTGTTAACTCATCTAATGATTTTTTTAAATGTAAACCGATTGTGAAAGGAGTCGTTCCAACCCTCCATCATGAATCTACTAATAATAAGTCCTTAAGTAATTAAATAAATACACTGCTAAAGAATCAAGGATGCAAAACGAATTAAAAAAGAAACTAGTTGTTCAATTATTCAAATATCAAAATCATTTTTCTAGCTTAAATTAGTTCCCAAACGTGCTTCTAACACTTTTGTTTGGAACAGGCCTAATCTTTGATTCAAAAGGTGAAAAGCGTCTCGAATCACTCCACGTCCTGAATTATGCACGCCGGATTTTCATAATTTGAATGTTTCGCCCCACGACAGTGAGTTAATTGTTAAATTATTCATGAGCAGCCTACTCTCCGGGTAGCCGGCAATGTCGATGTGAATAATTAATTGTAACGCTTAGCGCTGAAGGTGCTTAACGTCGAAAAAGTATTGTTCCATTTCCAAAAGGACTAAATAGTCCTTTTCCTAATGTGCGCCACACAGCGAAAAAATACGTTGTTGACATTGTGCATTCCGCACAGTGCTGATAGTTATCAGTTAAAAATTTACTCGATGCTGTAATTCAAAGCCCACCCCATCGGAGGCGACTGGAACTGGAACTGGGCACTTAAAAGCCAACCGTCTCAACCCCAACCCTCAATACTTAGTGGCGCAGTAGAGGAGTCCTCACAGGACGGGTGCATATTGTTCAGGTTTGCCTTCTTTACGCTTTTTCCTCTTCGGGGAATTTTTTAATTATTATTATGGCTCATAAGCATGCGATATCTATTTTTCGTGCTTTCTTTTTATTTTATTAGTCGCGTAATGCGCGCCGCCGCGCTCGCCCGCTTTTATTGCAACTTTTATTAGGGCGAATAAATTTCATTTGCTTTATTCGTCATTATGCACCGCCACGACGCCGACGCCAACGCTTAAACAACAACCAAATGAAATGAGTGTGCAAAGAAAATGAAACGAAATGAAATTGCAACCCTACACATTTAAACACATGCATTAATTCTATTGTTTTGTTTCTTTTATTTGCTTTATCACCGGTTTTTATCATTTTAGGAACATTTTATAATCATTTCATTGCATTTTATATCATTCGAGATTGAAAACTGGGAAGTGCGGTCGTTTTGCGGTTTTGTGTTGTTCGTTTTGTTCCAGTTTAATGGATTGGGGTTGAATTTATGCCGTTCGTGGACATTCGCTGGCATTATCTACTCAAGACACCACACAACATGTGTAATCAGCCATGAAGAGTTTGTTTATGATTTGCGCATTGATTTAGATTGCGGAGTAATGCGAAATACTCGTAAACTGTTGCGAATTTTTATCTATTCGACTTTCACATGCAACTGACTCGACCAAAAAATCTTGCTCCAAATAAAATAATGATAATAGCACTTGATATGCTGAAGAAATCTCAGAAGTGTAACTTTTCATGAAGAACAACAAATATTTTTTTCATCATAGCCCTATTATAATTACCTATTATAATAGGTAATATTAATGAAATACAATTTCTATTGAATTGATTCACAAATATAGATTCACACTCAAAGTATTGTTCCAATGTTGTTTTAAACTAAAATCATAATTTAGCAGAGACAATGTTTCGATGCAATGTAATTTGTGCGAGAAGAAAATTAAACTATAACGATGCTAGTTGCACAGTTTAAAACTAAAGCAATAACGAGAGGAAGTTGAAGCTCGGGCATTTGTTGTGCGCAATTTCGGTAACGCAATCCTTTCGTGGATGTTCCCAAGGATAATAAAACGCAAGTAAATACACGCCGTCGCGACATATAACAAGGTGTCGACAAAATTCCCCCTCCCCCTCCACGCCCGCCATTCGGGACGCGTTGATTTTTACAGCGTCGCCGGCGCCTCCACATTTACTTCCGCGTCGCCAAGATAAACTCAGCGAATAAATAATCCAAGCATCCAGGCAGTCGACAATGTCCTTCCACCACGTTTACAAATTCCAACGGCTGCTCCCGGGAAAAACGCGCATACATTTCCACTTTGCACATTTCCATAAAATCGATGCCCAGCAGTAAATCAAAGAGTAATTTGAACGGAACTAATCTTTTGCTAGCGCTCGCACAAATGTCAATAAAGTAAAATATCGCTTCGGGTCGTAATTGGAAAGTGCGATAAATCGCTAGTTGCGACCGGTGATCTTCATTACACAATGTATCGCATTTTATGTGCGGAATTTAGATAAAGGATAAACTTAAAGGCCCCCAGTTGAAAGAAAGCGCAATGCTGGAGGTTTCATGGCAGCAAGTTTCAATCACCATCAATTTCACGAGTAAAATTTCGCCCGCGAGATAATCGCACACCCCGCCGGTTGCATTTAATTTAAAAGGTGCGCAAGCAGCAGGCAAGCACCGTGAAAGCACATAACTCGGGCAGGGGCGTTAAAGTTCACCCAATGCCGACGTTGAACGCAAATGTTAGCCTTGGACACAATGTTGCAGTTTGCAGTCATCATCACTACAATGTATCAAATGCAATTTGACTAAAACCTGCAATATTGGCTTTGATATCAAATTAGTTATGAAATTTTATTAAATTCAACGTTGCGAATGATATGAGGCAGCTAATGGTACTCGAATCATTTCATTATTTACTCCACTCGCTAATGTACAAATGCATATTTCATGTTAGTAATATACAGTGTGTTTATTATTGTGGTAGAGCTACGCAGTTAATGTTGAGAATATCAAAACGTTACTGGCGTTGTGGGAGTTGGCTAAAGCTAGATTAATTATCCAGCCGGTAATCTTGTAATAGATCAATTTATATTGATAAATTAATGTCGAAATCTGCGGCTGCGCAGCTTGCGAATGCAAATATACATTATTCGTGTGCGGCAATTTATGTTCATGCAACGCTGGCAACGTGGCAACTAGAAAGTAATGGGATTGGCGAATTTGCGTAATGATGTGTGGCGCATGCGGTGCGCGGACAATTTATAATAAACAATGGATTATTACAATGTAACAATAATGATAAATCAATGCGGCGACGAAAACGGCCCCCTTGCCGTCCTTATTAATTGTTCGCGAACGCCCTTCGTCGCGTTCGCCTCCATAATTAATGTCGATTAATTCCAGTAATTAGGTTCGACGTGGCCGCTGGCCACGCAGTGGTCTAAGCTACGTCGATGCTACATTATCTCGAAACACATGTGGGGTGCAAGTGCCAAGATCCACAACAGTGTATTATACATACAGTTACTTAGTCTTAAAAGTATACATACATAAAACTTTAAAATATACATAAAAGTCTCACAATTGAAGTCCACAGAGTCCATCGACTACTTGATCTGCTGATTATGACATTAAAACAGAAATGTATACTTTTAAACATTTGTTAGGTGTTCATATCAATGGATCCAATCCATTTTCATGGTGTATACTTTCAAAAATAATTCGCGGTATACCTGTGTAGAAGGTTGACTATTTCAGATGAGGTTATGGGTGCTTCTGCACCCATAAATTCTTCTTCATTGCCGAGATACCGGGCGATAAAGTTTCCTTGCCAACTTTGTTTCTAATTATTCTTTTGTTTTAATAATCATTAGATTTGAAATCTTGTTATTTTGAAATTCATTTCCTAGTACATTTTTGCCAATGGATCAAAAATTGCAATTGGAATAGATAACCAAATAAATGATCATTCAGTTGCACCTTAAATTAAAGCAAAAGAATAATTAGAAACAAAGTTGACAAATAAACTTTATTGATCTGTATTTCGGTCACGAAGAACAATTTACTTCGTGACTATTTAATCACCCTGTATATTGAGATGACGATGAATATCAAGAGTTGTCCTAGAGAATCATATATATACACTTTTAAAATTGACACATGGTATGATACATGGGTATTTTAGATGGTGCACATTCCAAATAAGGTTATGTTATGTTATGTTTAGGCGTTGAAAGCAAACGGTGTGATGGTAACAAATGAGCTGTTCGTTTGGTTTTCATTTGCTTCGCCATTTCAATCCCATTTGGAGGCGAACCGTCAAGTGGAATAGAGTGTCAAGTGTCAGCCTCTCGAA
>JARJDQ010012438.1:0-27093 GCA_030264215.1 Geostiba sp. GC000077 | reverse complement strand
GATTCTTACATAAAGATCTTGCATTCGGGAAATATAAAGCAAATTATAAAAATAAATCGGAAAATTTTCAAATTTTATTTTAAGGCAATTTCGGGGTACTGATGGGATTGGGACGGGGTACGGAGCACGCGTTCGGAAAATAGGTTATCAAATTAATTCGTCAAAACTTTTCAAATTTGATTATAATGCACTTCCAGGGCCCTGAGGGGTTTGAGGCGGGGTGCATCTTATAGAGTGTTTCCTGGGCTACCAGAATAAGCAATGATACTGAAAAAAGGAGCACGTACTCGGAAAATATAAAGGATTTTCCATCGAAATTCCGCTAAATATCGAAAGATTCCGCAAAAATGTTTAACTGGGCTTTCTGGCAATTCCGGGACGCTGATTGGCTTGGGATGGGGTGCCTCTTAAGGAGCGTCTTCTTGCCTATGAGAATCCGTAAAGATACTTGAACGAAGATCTTGCATTCGGGAAATATATAGCAAATTATAAAAATAAATCGGAAAATTTTCCAATTTGATTTTAAAGCACTTTCGGGGCACTGAGTGGGTTGGGACATTGGGTACATTCTCTGTAGCTTGGCAAATGTTTCCATTCTTGTGCCTGCTGTGGCAACCAACATTGCATGTACATGTAAACAAATGTCAAACCCATTACAAATAAACACAAATAAATATGCAAATAAAAGATGAGAAAGTAGAACTTCTAAAATGGCATTTCGAACAAATGAAGGAAATTAATACGTTTAGAACTACATACATTCCGTTTTTAAGGCAATAATGAATAGACTATAGTAATAGTTATTGTTTGTAATCAGGAGCAGGGGTGGATGTGAACGGTGAAATGAAACTCACATCAAATGTCGCAATTAATTATTGGAAGATGTTATAATTTAAACTTCCACTTTCAAATGTATATTATATATAGATTTTTAAATGAATCACCTAATATACAATATAGGTACAATTTTTTTTTGCTCGGCGACACGAAGCGACACTGCAACTCAAGCGCGAGCAATACATGATTTAGATAATTAGTTTGTTGTTTTCACCGCCTGCCGTCCACATGTTGAATGTGTATGCATTGTCTTCATAGATACAATATTACATTTATCTTTAGGATTAGGATTAAGTTTAGGTTAAAGGTTAATAGCCTATAGATTAGGTTAGGTGTACACAGAGCGAAGAATGCACAAAACAAGGGTATTTGGGGCAGAGCGGGGAGGGATTTGAAGAAAAATGTAGTTACACTTTTGCACACTGAGACAAGTCAAGAAAAATGATATCGTCATCAACAAATATGTTCAGTATTATTAAGTTACATGTCCTCTTAGCTCTTTGCGCATGCGCGATATCGATATATCTCATTGTTTGTTTATTCCGTTTTGGTTTTTGTTTCATTATTGTCTAATATATATTAACACTCTTTCTCCACATCTCATCCTTGTTGATACTTTAATAATATATATATAACATTTTGTTCTGCGAGAAGTAAATTATCATATTTCTTTTGGGCCTCACTACCAACTAGTGTATGTACAAGACATAATACAATACAAGATGCGTATGTGTGTGCGTGTGTGTGTGTTTGTTCGCTGTGATACGTCATTGCTGAACAATGAATGATGACATAACCGTGTTTGGGAGCTAGCCGCCTCACCGGTCGGTTTGAGTTTCAGTGTCGCTCGAGTTTCGGTGAAACGCCGATTTGTGTAAACGTGCACATTCATTAAAAGACTTATACAACAAGAGCGGACACAGACATTATGGGTGCAACTAAGTAATAGTTTGTAGTTTTCTTCTTCCGTTTCACTTCTTGTCTGTTATTAAGTTTTGTTTGTGGTTTTTTTTTCCTCTCTCAAACTACCACCATCTTTCCAATTTCTCCAAATTTCTAATTAGTAGTAGAAGAGGACACAACACACGAGTGAGGAGTGTGGGGGGGAGACATTGGGGTGACATTGTGTGTGATGCCTTCGTTTACGTTCGTCCGTTCATCGATAAAGGACACATTCAATGGTTTAGTTCTTTAAATCGTAAATCACAACTTGTGTTATGTTCATTTCGGTGATGATGGCGCGCTCCGACGCGAGTGGTGCTGAGATGGTGTGGGTAGTGATGTGTGTGTTGCCTACGATCGCCCCGCCGGCGGCCATCATCGTGGAAATATTGCATCGATTAGCTTCTCTCATGTTTAATAATTAAGTAATATTGCCATATTTGTACAGTGTTGATATTTGCCGTCTTCGTTCCAAGTCGTGCCACCGCCTCGCATAATCAGCACGTGCGCTGTAACCTCAATTCTCGGCCAGCCATTTGCATTATGCACAACGTCCTCGCGCCGCGCCGCATCGCCGTCACTAACATCCTCTAGCCATCCACCTCGATACGCTCTGTATATTTTTCTCATATATGTATAATTTACTAACTTTATTATTTAAATATTAATTTTATAATGATAAAAAGTTTTCTGCACTACAATAATATCTCACTTTGTCGCATCAACACACAGAGATGCAAGAAAAATGCGTTTAATGTTTACATTTTATTTGCTTTCACACTCCTTTGTGGCGCAAACCAGGTTTGCTGCGTATGTTTTGTTCGTCGCGCACATCGTATGCAACCAACCGTACACTTGGTTGCATACAGCCAATGTGTGCGTGTGTGTTTTATCTTTTGCTTGATTTCTTTCTTCCAATTGACACTTAAGTTATGAATTGATGACACGTTGTCTGCCTTAGCTTAATTTGTATGTACCTTTTTTACGTTTAAATTCATTAGCTTAGTAGATTTAAGTTTACTTTGAATCTTATGGTGTTTGAATGGTGCTACTTTAACGCTACGAGAACGCCCACAACGCAAGACAAGACAAATCAACAACTATCCGTAGTGTACATCATACGGATACCTCGACCAATCAGAATCAAGTGTTTTTGTGTTTACACGACGTGACCACGTGACTACCAAACGGCTAAAATTAACGGCTAACAAGATGCAGTATAAAATTATCTAAACGTTACACAATATATACCTCGTATATTTCTTATCAACTTCATCATCTCATCATTTATGTCATTTTCTTTTTAGGTTAAGTGTTAAGTTAACGCTACGTTTTTCCTCATTTTTTTTTGTAATCAAAGTGATGAAGGTGAGATCCCTTTGAAAGCTTCGTTATAATCGATGAGAACCGAACAAATTTACGACTATGTGTGTGTGTGTGTGTGTGTGTTTCATTCAAACTCTATTTTGTGTGTGTTGTGTTGCATACGTCAGACTGTAGTGTAAGCATGGAAACAAACACGAAAAAGCCGGAAGACAAGGATATGAGTGTGTGGTGTGTGTTAGGTGTGGTGTGAGGTTAGGTCGTTAGGTATTGCGACGACGGCGCCCTCTCTGACCAGCAGAGTGGACTGCGCATGCGCGTCGTAAGGTGACTATATTACAGTTAGTTTATAGTTGTCGCTTGGTTTGCCTGCTGGCATGTCTTACAGTGTCGCAAAACATATAAAATCGAAAAAGAATAGAAACAAACTGAATAATGTGCGTTTCGACAAGATTTCGAGATTTCCGGCCAAAATTTCGAAACTTACGAAACACGGTGTATTCGAACAAGAAGTAACCTCAATTCTTCAAAGAGTGAGGTTAGACATTACGTCGGCAGCTTCAAACATGGCGCGTAAATCTAAGATTTAATCTTACAACGTTAAATATATTCCTCGTACTAGTCGCTAATGTTATTTAAGATATTTTTTTGGGTTTACGATCGGTTAATCGTGAGTTCGTGACATAAGTCGTGCGGATGCATTCACTACAAGCGGTTGCCTAGTTTTTCTTTTGCTGTATCGTTTTTTTTTATAGGTTAACGGCGACATTCCGTTTGGTGGTGCAAGACACGATCAAAGTTCACCTCTATCCATACAACTATGTTCGTTACAATAGAATATTAATTACTTAATTAGTTCGTTACTAAGCGTCCTGACGCGACTGCTTCTTTGTTTACGACATTAATGTATGCGGTTACGCCCCCCGCTTTGCGGGTTGCGGGTAGGTTAGCAAAAATTCCAAGCACTAAATCGTTCCTTTCTCGACTCTCGAGTTTGAAGCCGCCGCACGTTTTGCTGCTTCAAAAGAATGCACAAGGCATGCGGGTTGCATAACAGAGTCAATAACGTGTCGCCATCTAGTGGAGGAATTTCCAAGTAAAACCAAGCACAGTTTTGTGACCAACCTGATTTTACAGGTAAATTCAACACAAAAGCACTGTATTACAGAAGTACACTTAAACATTACGATGAAAATAAATGTCAAATGTGTTTTATCGTGTTTTTATTGCATCATTCGCTGTGGTATAATGTGTTTATGTCCAATATGTATATTTAATGCAAACATTAACGAATGGTTGGAACTTGTTCGTCTCGTTAACTATACGTTAATTGTTTGTAATTGTTAATGTATTAACTTCAATGAAAACATATTAGGCCTCTCGCTCGCTTGATCATTCTCGAAAATAACTACTGATTGTGCACCTCATCTATCCCCACAACAACTTCACGCCTGCTAATTGTTTATTTACTTTTGTATTTTGTAGTTTTATCCTAACGTTACATTTACGTGGTAATTTACGCTGATGAAGTGTAATCCCCTGAAAGCAATCTCAAACTCATCAAAACGTCATCCCATTGAACGATTGAACTATCAATAATAAATCCTTATCGGTTTCCTCTTTATGTACAACTAACGTCGCGAATCGCGATAAATTTAAATCTCATTCGGAACAAAATATCGCTCAACTAGCGACGCACCTTCCTATCATATAAATATATCCTACGAATAAAGGTAACAAACGTAAAAACGCTCACAAAGCGAACTCAAAATGTTATCACACATGTGTTGACTCATCATCATCATTAGCGCTCAACTGAGGTTAGGTAAAACGAATGCAATCTTCGTCAATTCTCGGCTACTTCTTTAGCTATAGATAAAATTTCGCTTCAGAATCTTTAAAATTGATTTATACTTCACTGCATCTTCTCTGCATCAATCAATGTCATCATTATCATTGAATGATTTATCCTTAACACACAATAATAAGTTATAATAGTTATTGCTACAGCAAATGTGTCGTATTGTGTGTTGTGTTGTTCTTTGCAAATGTTGAATTAATTTAATTTAATTGATATTCATCAATAACTACAAATCCGCTGCGTTTGCAAGCATATAGAACATTGTCACATATCGAATGTGTGGAATGTCGTGTGTTAATTATAAATTTACTTGATGCTCTCATTTCGCCCAAAAATCGCACTCTCCGCTATATTTTTACTTAGTGTGTTTGTTGTATTTGGTTGTTTTGCTTTGGTAAGCTAAATTGTTGTAATTAATGTAATTAGTTTCCATCTTGCATCATGTAGAATTAATATTGTGATGATCCGCATCCGCTGCGCTTTTTCGTCGATCAAATGTTTTGCATTCCGAACTACGGCCAACTACGAGCTCAATGAATCCTCGTTTTAATATTATAATTAAGACTAATAGTAATTAGAATTAGATTACACATGGATTGTTATGAATGTACTCAACAGAGCTCCGTTGCTTTCGTTTTCTTTGTGTAGCATTTCTTTCTCAGCGAATTTCGACTGTATGCTTGGTTGCAGCACTAGTTGGGCGCAAAATGCACGGAGTTGTTTCTTGGTTTCTGGTGGGAGGTTATTTCTGTTTTCTAGTTTGTCGATTCGTGCTGTGAAGTCCGGTTGACGCGCGATGGGTTTAGTTGGATTAGTGAGCCTGAAAAACCATGCAACAGTGAAGTTAGCAACATGTATTACTTCATAACCTTAACGACATATATCGGCAGTGACTACCCAAATAGAGATACCCTGTTATAAAGATCATTCAAGAACTGTCAAAATTTATATAAACCGTCGATTGTTTTGCAATTTGTATGATCTCTACACAAGATGGGGTATACTGAGTGTTTCATGGTTTACTTACTAAAATCCGAAGTACGAGGCGACGTAGCCGGCCACACAGAGGCCCAGCACGGAGACGCACGCCAGGATCATGATCTTCTTCTGCATGATGCAAAATAACAAACAAAGTTTACAACCAACAAGTTCGCATGCGCAGTTGCCACTACCAATTAAATACATGGGCAATGCGTTTTCATCAGGTTTGGTCATTCCCAACTCTAGGTGCGTGGCTTGGCATGTGTCAGCACCATATACATAACATCATCATCGCGAAAACAAAAAAGATAACCTAAAATGTTGCATTCTGATGCAAACGAAACAGAAATCAAGTAAAATAAGGTAAAAATATAAAAAAAAAACACAATTTTATTTTTAATCATAACTTTCGCATTCAGAATATTTAAATAAGATTAAACAATAACATAGAAATGAATATAAATTAATTTCACGAAAAATACACACAGAGAATCCGACTAGGCGTCTACAGCAGGATAGATGATTCATGGTCTGTATCTGCACACACCTGCATCATTCACGCAATGCATGACAATGCATGTCACGCTCAATCACTTAACCTCAATTATGATCTATGCGCGTTGCTTTACAAGGTGTCTATGGTTTTAACGTAATTCACATAATAATTCATAATAATTCGTATCTCTTGTCCACCACGTTTGTTTCACTTTTGTTCAACTATGCATTAGCTACTAATAGATTATGTTCATAATATATCTCTCGATTTTATAGTACACGCTACACATTAGTTTAGGTTATAATGTACACGTATTTGACAATTAGATAAATAATAACTTGGAACACACGAATCATGTCTTTGGTTCATTTGTAAACATTATTTGTTCCTTTGACAATGAAAGGTAGTTTTATCATCCAGTGATGTAGATGTAGAGTACAAGTTTCGATATAACTATTACTTAAACAGATCTGTTCTCCCTTCTCCTTCTCCACATGTTCGTTCCATCTTCTGCACCTGGTTAAAATTGATAGGTTGAGTATGCTGCGGTGTAAGTTACGTAAAGAAAACATAACCTTTAAGTAAATGTAACGCTTCCGCTTCGCAAACTTGTGTAACTTAGATTAAACTTGTAAATTGATAATTAGGAAATAATTTAAAATCTTCAAATGTTTAAACAAGTCTTTCATTAGATATCATACGTATTGCAAATGTGTCTGTACAATATTTACAAAGAACTGTCTCTACCTATAAAGTATTCTACGATACTACGATCATTCGCGTCTACTTTCAATCAAATCCAATCCAATCGGTTTCATTATTTACAATCAACATACTTTCGAAAATCATTGGTGGCTGTGCATTGTCACGTCACACCTGTTAACCGTGTCTGCGTTGTTGCATTCGTTTATTGCTTACATATACGCATCGGCATGTCGGATATAACCTCAACTCGGCGCCCGCGCAAAGATTGCATCAAAAAAATTGGCTGGCAGCGTCGAAACAAGCGTTGCTTTGGTCCCAGTCCCACTCTCCCACTGCACACCCGGTGGACATCCTGCGCGTTGCACATTAACCCTAATCACCGCACGCAGTGTTGCCGTGCAGAGGATTTGTACGAATATGAATGGTTGTTTACTACGCGTGCGGGTGTGGTTGTGTTGGCCGCCATTTCGTGCACGCAACACAACGAATGAAACGAATGGCGGTTGGTGGTCGTGGTGGTGGTGGGGGGTTATGGGTTGAGGTTATGTTGTGGCATTTATTTGTTTCGAATAGTTTCTCTGGTAGTGTGTGCGTGTGTGTGTGTTTTTTTGGTGAGGTGGTTGATTCCACTTAACTCGGCAGCATGGTCGCTAGAATAATGATAATAATTATGATGGCGACTGCCAAGCAGATAAAGATGAGGATCTTTTTCTGTAAACAAAAAAAAATTACATACGAAAAATAAAAATCAATGCACTTCGAATGGGTGGGCAATAAAATTAAAAATGCAAGAAACGAAGAGAAAACAATGCAAACACACGCACACGACAAAGAAAACACTGTCTATGGATGAAGTTCACATCACACTCACTAGGGGGCGACACAAAGGGGCAACAAGCATACTGATCGTGAAAATAAAGAAATGGCAGTGAAGTATGAAGTTGTAAAACATGTTGATTGTGAGTGAAGTGGTGAATTTGCAGCCATAAATTGTGCTGGTACAGTGGGGCACTTGAACAGATTGTGACACGATGCCACGAGGGACGTCACCTCGCCGGAGGATGTGTAGTGTACGTTGGGTTGCCTTACCTTGCGCGCCTTGCTCTGATACTCTTTGGCGGCTTTGATTTGCTGCTTGCTCGACTCAATGTGATTTTGCGTCTGGCCAACGTGATACTCGACGCGATCGACCAGCTCGCCCTGATGCAGTTCGCCGGCGGCCATTTTGACGTAAGGGGAGGTGGGACCGGTGTTGTGACAATAGGGAAAGCGTGCGGTGATGTATAAGCGGAGGCGTGTGGAAGAGTGCGATACCATACGCACACGGCGTACGCAGCAGCCGCCATCCAGCGGCGAGTAGCCCACAGAGGTTATGTACACATCCAAGGTCAAAGGTACACAGGTGCAATACCACCGAATAATATACATATGGAGATATGGAGACATTCGAGTAACAGAGAGTTATAAAACACAATAGCACACCCAGTAAGTATAGTCAGGTGACAGCCAGCACATTTGGTAGATTTGATAGATTAAGATTGAGGTTAAGAGAAATGATCATGATGCCCCATACAGCAGCCCCGAGAGATTGAATTACACACGCAAATAGAGTTAGTTGCGACCAGATTGGCGTTGGTAACGTTTTTTGGTTGTAATTGTTGTTTTTTTTGTTGTTGTAGAATGTTAGTAATGACACCAAACACAACGAAAGCACATATTCATATAAATATAGAGTAGGTTAGAGCATAAAAACAGGGTCGGACCAAGTAACAAATAAATCGAAAATTCGGTTCAAAAAGGATTTTGGATGAGTGGAATGATGTCGGTCGGTCAACATGGAACAGAAAAAAATGAAACAGAAAACAAATTAAAAGCGAGAAAACACTGCTCCTTATCGCTAGTACTTAGTGGGGGCGGGCGGTGGCGCGCCGCCGATGGACTCACCCGTCGCGCTTTGCTCTGATATTTGAGGGCCTTCTTGGTATCTTGCGTCGCCGTCTGCACATAGTCGACGGCGTGCTCTACATGGTATTCGATACGATCGATCATTTCGCCCTAGTGCGCATGCGCGTCCGCAAGCGAACCCACCCCAAGAAGTGAAGTGAGGTGAAAGAGAGAGAGAGAAACAGACAGAAACAAAACATATCCCAGTGTTAATTTCATCGATGCAATTGTAATAGTTATATGTTATAAAGTTTAAGAGCATCCTGTAGCTGTAGTCAATATCATTCTATCTAAAAGCTCCTTAATTAGTATTAGTAACATATACAGAGTGTTTCAAGGCTTGGCATACAAAAATAATTTATTATAAAACCTTTTTTTTATATTTGAAACACCCTGTATAGAAGAAGTGTACGTCTTCCGAAAGCGTTAGTTGACTACTGAATAGCACGTGCTATCTATTCAGCCCCATTGCAAAAATGCTAACAATCCTTGTTCCTCTTTCTAGCTTTTATTTTTCGTGCACTCAACGCCGCCATGACGTTACGTTCGGTGATACCAAGTAGAGCCAGAGTTGGTTACATTCAGAGGTTCAGAGCAAAACTGTTTTCCACATACGACATACACGTGGTAATCGCCACTTTGATGATCGGCTAAATAAGGTTATTATCACATCAAAATGCTTGAAAATGTCGAATGAACACAACCAAACTTTTGAACTAGACATTTTCAAGACATAAGAAATTATACAAAGTGTTTCCATTTTCTTCTAAACAAAATGGCTACAATGAGCACAATGGAATCACTTTGCGCGACTCTGATTGTAATCTTAAATAAGAGCATTCCGGAGCAATCCGGAAAGAAATCGTACCTGATTTTCGACCAACATGGCCATATCCATGAACATGTCATGCAGCTCCCGAATGGACGTCTCCAGCTTGATGATGTCAGCGTGCCGCGCCTGGATGTCCGCGAGCGTTTGTTTGGCTTGTTGCGTTTCCATGATGATCTAAACAAACAAATTAACAAGAATTAGTATTAAAAATCGATTAATCAATTATTCAAATGAAGAACACTGTTTATACACCTCTGTAAAAACGAAGTGGTTGGCCATGGAAATGTGGTGGACCAGTTTTTACAGGCTGAACAGATTATACTATCCAAAATTAAATTTAAAAAACACGCGTAATGATCTATCACCCAACTAGTGAATAATAGCTCTTCCTAACCAAGAGTTGAGGACTGATTATTCACTCTTAGTACTATAAGTCAATAACTAACTTTATCCACGCATGCATAGTACTGATTATTATCATACTGCTTTGACGATAATAAGAGTGCGTTGTATACACGAGACTTTCATTAATCACTAAGTGATTAATGAGACTGCTCATTAATCACTAAGTGATTAATGAGACTTCTATTAATCACTAAATGATTACTGAGACTGCCAAACTGTGTTTAGTAATGATTAATGAACATTATGCACAAGAAAACTAGTGAGTAATAGGATTACTTACGCCCTGCGTGAAGACAGCCGGATTGCCCTGCTCCAGCATCTCCTCGAGCTCATCGTTCGTCGTCTGCCTGCCAGCTATTTAAAAACGGTAATATTTAGTATTCAGGCGCTCATGTATCCGTGAATAATGCGCAATACTCACTGATTTCTAATTGTCGCTGTATCCTGCCTTTACATCGTTCTCGGTAGTCCGTTTGCGTCCGATTGTACTCTATCATCACCTCGACGAACTTCCGCGACAGCGTCGAGTGCTGCGTTTTTCGTATTCGCAGGTCCGCCGACGACTTGTTGTTCTGTTCCTCCGTTTCTATGTTTTGTTCTATCACTAAAAACAGAAATCGAAAGTTACTTGGTTACCTAGGCCCTTAGGTCCCTTAGTAGTAAAAGCTGTGTACCTTTTAACTTGGCACGGACTTTGTTGGCAGTTTTCTTGATGTCGGCCATCAGGTCTTCCAATTCTTGTTTCGTTTCTGCAAAAAAAAAAAAAGAATAGGCAAGATTTAAAAACAAATCTTTTAAATATTACAATATTTCCTTATTTATACGATCTATCTATACGAAAATCATGCCTAAAATAACTGTCCTTGAACTTTACTTTCCGCACAAGTTTTCAGAGGCAAGAATTTTTGCCAATATTGGCGAATATACGCTAGAACAATATTGAAGATTGAAAGTGAAAAATGGAGGTGTTTAACATTTTCTAATGCTTTCTTACGCTCCGCTATCTTCCCTCTAACGCATTTGCCTCCCATTTCCCTCCACGATATGATATGATCTCTTACCATCTTATGCTTTATACTTCCATTTGTATTCTGCGTTTCGTGCATCCATTCGCCATTCCGATTTACATTTTCCTGTCATTGAATGAAATTCGATTCCGAAAACGCTTTCACTTCTTCGCGCGCTGGTGTGAAATGTTGGTTGCCTACGCGTCCCTCAAGCTATTTATAATTCAGTGAGTGCACTAGTGCGCAAAGTTGCTTAAAAAAACCCGTCAATTTGTGCATTTGAGGAAAAAGCAACGTTCGCTTTAAGCCACTCAATCGACATGTCAGTACAGTATGAAGAATGTAGTGATTTCTACACCATGACATCACGAGTGTAACAAGCTTCAAATGTTGAAATATTTATCGGTTTGATGTCAGTTGGTGCAGCGCTCGGATGGCACGCTATCGATTTGCCACCCCATCTGGGACAACAACGATTTACAAACAGAAACAGATGAAAAGAAGAACAAGCGAGCGCGGAGGAAGAAAATAAAACGAGCAATGTTATTGACTCCTAATCGATCAGTTCCCCTCTTCCACCACCTCGATCTAAAATGAGAGTCAGTGGCCAAGTCCATCGAGGCGCCGACTAAACAGCATCATTACTCATTCGAGACGTGACTAATCAATATTATGCACTTTTAATTGTTGCAATCAACTCAATGCTGTAAAAGTTGATTTTGCTAACTTGACCCAAACCAGCGCCGTTCAGTTCAGCCTCATCGCATAAATAAAGGAGGGCTTCATTAAAAAAGTTGTAATCAACTTTTTTTTTTGTATTTGCAACGCAGCACAAGAGCCGCACGACCATTGCGGGGGTGATTAATGGCCTCGATAAAAAAAGAAAATAGATTGAGTCCACTTAACCTTGTTGCTCGCTCCTTCCCTTCATTTCATTGCGTTCGTTATGCTCCGCCCAACAATGCTATATTTTGCCCCACTCCATATCCCTTCACTCTTTAGAGTGAATCTTTTTTTGTTGTATAATAACAAACTTTCTTATGATGATGATTACTTTGTCAATCAATAGAGTGAGCAGTGATGACGTCAACTCAAACAGAACCTAACCTATAGTCGTATAGCCTAATCGAAACATTTTCGGGTGCATGCCACGACCCACGCACTACAAACATTCCATCCATTACCATGTGAAATTGGTACTCGAGTTGGGTACATGCCCACGCAGGACGCAGGTCTGGCCAATGTGCGTAATGCAACTTGTGGACCTTTGATCTTTCGTTGGCATTCGATAATCACTTCCATGTGGATGTGGGTACCACGCAATGCCGATTGTTCATTAAATCTAACTGAGTACAAAATTTCTTCAACTACTACCAGGAGGTGGTGGTGGTGGGGGGAAGTATATGTAATGATCTCATTGCTATTCCGGTGTCGTTGTTATCGTCGCGGTCTCGCGGGATACGCTTGAGTAGCTTCTGATAGAAATCTATACCGACTATACCACATTACCGTGATTTGATCACGTCTACCGTACCATCGTCATGTGAAGAGTGCAGTATATCCAGCTAAGATTTAGAACGACGTCCCCATTTAAATTCAATTCTGAAGATCGTGCCAAGATAAGACTACCACTACAGTTATAGTTAGATAGATCTAGACTTCAAGAGAGGATCTGTATATAGGAGGCTATATAGGTCTGATCCAGATCCAGTGGGATAGTGGGATTATTTTTCAAAACTGGAACACGCACTGATGGAGACAAAGGACACGTAACGAGGTAACGAGGGTTGACCTTCCGTCGATTTGCCATTTGGCATCTGGCATCCGCCAATGAGCGTGCAACAGTACCCCGAGTACAGATACCGAGTACCGAGCAGAAAGGAATGAGGTAGAATGGAAGTAGTATTCAGTGTATGGGTACGTGGGTAGCCTTGTCCTAGATTAGCAAAATGCGGACGACAACCACACCAGACTAAATCCATCCCGGATCTGGACCTCCCCGTGACTCGTACAAGCCTTACGACCTTAGAGCATTCTAGAGCTAGAGTGTTGCTCTTAGTGTAGGTGTACTGTACTTCTGTACTATAAAACATTTTACACTAATTTAAATTAGTGCCAGGAACATTTCCACCTCGCACCTTCCTCCTCACGCAAAGTTAATTTTTCTCGGTGGCTTGAGAGAAAAAACCCGCTGAATTTACGACACTCCACAGCTGCGGTGGAGATGTACGTAAGGCACAGGCACACAGAACCTCGGAATGGAGGAGAAGAAAATTAAATTACGCCCGAACGTGATTTTTACTAATTTGGCACGGACCGTTGGGTTTCCGGCCGCCACGGCGACGTCGACGTTCTAAGCCTCCCCCGCCCCAACATCACGAACATCATGAGTCCCCGGGAGTCCCCGGAGAGAGGACATGCAAGACACGGAATAAGAAAATTGTAAAAATGTTCCTGTTCCTGCGAACGTTCACAGCTTACACCCACGGTCCCTCACCAAAATCTATGCTCCATTTTCCTGGCATACAAAACTATTACCAGGCACCCAGGCAGTTCTTGACTGCAAGTCCTTTTTAACATCCTCTCCTGCTCGACTTAATTAAACTGGTTAAGCACGAAGATACCGAAATACTTATAGGACAACACGACACACCAGTGGATGAAGTGAGGGGAGTCAGCGCCATGCGGTAGCACCTTGTGAACTACAACTCGCCTGTGTGACAATCCAGAGGTGACGTACACCAAGAGGTTCTCCTCCTCTCATCTTCGTGACTTGGTCTATAAATTAACGCTGCTGCCAAGGAGCTTCCAACATGACTCTCCTTCCGTTTCGCGCACAAACTGGAACTACGAAATACTATCCTCAAAGGAGATCTCCTAGCAAAAAAATAAACGTCTATATGACCCAAATGCTCCAAACCCAAGGTAATATAAAGACATCCAAACCAGCAGTAAAAGCAAAAACTCGCCGTAACCACATGTTGCAAATTTATTTTTAATTTACGACTGCCCCGTTACAAGTTACAAACCCATCGAACCAGCAACAGCTCACCCACATGATAAGACCCCATGCAGGGTGAGATACTAGATAACTGAATAGAAGCGAAACATGCGGGCCTTGGGTGTGGCGGCAACACGTCCCTGGCCGTATAGAGGTGTTGGTGGTGCAACAGTGCGCCATGTTGAATCGGTCGAAGAACGCGGAAGGCGGGAGTGGCGCAGGAAACGCGGTGATTTATTGTCTTAATATACCCTGACAACACGCGCGGGGGTATCACACCACGAGCATTGCGTCGATAACATGAGCAGGCCAATATCACAATGTCATAATGTCATAAAACAGTAATTTGAAAGCATGACTCTGAGTCTAAACTGAAAACTTTATAAGCTTTGAAATAAATTATGCAACAAAAATTATTAACAAATCTCTTTGGACCCCTGCAAACCTCGTAAAATGCAACAAGAGAGTAACTTTTTACACTCCCCCGCGAGCGGCTTTATCATTTTTTATCAGCCGGGCCCTTTCCTGCAAAGTGGCCGCCGAGATTCATTCCATATTCATGCGAAACCCGCGGCTACGTCCGAGCCGCCGATCGGTGTAGAACGGAATGGCGGCCAACACCACCCTTCTCGCCGGGCTGGATGGGAATGGGAATCGACCAGAAACTTTGCATTTTGCATTCGCGCGTGCTGAAAGAGCGAATATTGAAAAGAGCCCTTGAATGCAAACCGCCGCAGAGAATAGCACTAGAGGGGTTGAAAGGCATGAAGCACGCAAACAAGGCATGGTTGAGCTAGGAGGGGAGGGGGAGGAGGAGGAAAATGAGCCGTGCCGTCATTTTCAGTTTACGCAGGGAAAAAAGCTCGTAAACGAAAGAAAAGTAAAAACGTAAAGAATAAATAAAAATGAAGTGAAACATGAAACGAAGGATGCAAAAAGCGAATGAGGTGTTTTGGGGGTGGTTCGATAATGGCAAATAAATTAATCAGGTGCGAACGATTAATATAATAAAGGGATGAAAGGCAAGCACAAAGAGGCTTTTAACGGCGAAATTAATTTGTAAGTTTAACGCTCACCGACGTGAGGACGATCACGTCACACTGATAATTGAAATTGAAAAAAGTTCAAAAAACAACAAATTAGGAACCAAATTTATTCCGGCATTAATGAAGGCAAAAGATAACCAAACTGGTTACCTGATAAATATAAAACGCCATGGCAATAGACTTCACTATTATATTTCCTTTAAAATGAAGTTGATCACTGCTATTGCAATATTCCTTCTTGGTGTAATCGGAGTGTCGACCAATAATATCGATGTAACAAATAGGTAGGCTAGACCATAGAACTTAAAATCAGATTCTGTATTTTTATATTTTTAAGGTATACAGAAGACCTCTTATTGAAACCATTCCAGACTGTCAATCTGGATGTAGGAAAAGTACCTGACTTCAAAATCAAAGTAGATAGATAAGGGGCCTCTCTTTCTTAAAATACTAATTAGACTTTTAATGTAAAGGGACAACTATTTCACAACATTAGCGTTACCGGATGGTGGAGGATCAATAAAAGACCAGGTCCAGGAGAAACTTGTTACAACTATGACGCTTCAAACAACTTGATCAGTGCCCAGATGCCTCTGCGTATTCGAAACGTCAAGGTAACTTCTGTTGGGTTAAAAAGTTTGGATAAAAGTAATAAAACTGTAATGGTCAGGTTCACGGAAGTATCATCGCCAGAAAGCCAAACTCCACCAAGTTGGGAATGTGGATCGATATCGATTACATCGATATTAATGTTCATATGAACATCAGCTCCACCAACAAACATATGACGGTGACGCTAACACCTCTTGACGGAGGTACAATAAGCAATATCCCCTCCAAGAACTACCGGGTATGGGCCATTGACGATTCTGTAATAAACAATGGAGTCGCTCAGCAAGTCCAAAAGACAACCTCATGCAAACTTGGAAATACGCTCAAGTCCCTTCTAGTGGACATAGCCAAAAATGGTATAGACAATCTATCCAACTGCGTGGACGACAATGCGGGATCAGAGAGGTGTATGGAGGGACCTCAAGAAATTCCCCAATTTGAAAATAACATCCATCCTATTTTTTAATAATATACCACTGGTGAATTACCTTATTGACGATGTAGCGCAGCAATATAACAATCAGTTTATTGTCTAAATAAAAAACAACGCAGTCTACACCAAGATGTTTCATCACAATTTATTAGGTATGCT
Organism: Geostiba sp. GC000077; assembly: GCA_030264215.1. Taxonomy (NCBI): domain Eukaryota; kingdom Metazoa; phylum Arthropoda; class Insecta; order Coleoptera; family Staphylinidae; genus Geostiba; species Geostiba sp. GC000077. The sequence continues at coordinate 10,509 of JARJDQ010012438.1, read as the reverse complement.
GATAACGACCAGTATAAAAATTGATGAAAACCTGCGGATTGACAGCAACGTTTTGCATTCTCTTCACAATGTCGAGTGTAATCATCGTATTATCCCTAGTGTTCACCATCTTGATTGGCCAAAGTCAATCACAAATTATGCAGTGAGTATTCAACTTTTAAAAAAATTTAGATATTGTTATTATTGATGTATTCATGATTGCAGAACTGTTGGAGATGTCCTTGGGGGACTGGCGTCAGGCATTGGCGGATATTTCAAAGATAAAGGTTTCGACCCAATCTACATTAAAAACATATCCGTCCAAAATACGTTCGATGTAATGAGCAGATCAATGATCTTTCCAAATTATATTAGTTAATTATACTATAATGCCTTCCGTTTTTGTAGGAACTAGAATTGTTCAACGCAAGCTATCCCCGTCTCTCCACAGTTAGCTTCAACTCATCGGCACCGCACAGCATCCAGCATGACGTCACAAACCGGGTGCTGATTCACACCTTGACGTTTCAGATCTTCAATATTCCTGTAAGTAGTAGTCCGTGAACAAAAACCTATATATTAAGAGTTATTTTTTGCAGTTTGAGGCAGATTTTAAGTATGATGAAAACGATGACATACTTGAGCAACTCGCGTTTACTGGGCACGCTACCGGCGTGTTCACTGTTATTGAGGTACCCAATGTGGTTATCAAGATTGACGTGGAAAATGCAGTGGTTTCTATAACAGCCGACCCTGCAATCGTTGGGTAATAACACAACGTTGTTTCATTTATATTTTATTTTAACGTCTTTCAATATTTTAGTCCTATTAGTAATTTGACAATTACTAATCCAAACACTAATTTGGCCCTCTTGATCGCGGCTGGAGGTCTACCCGTAGCTGAGAAACTCATCGAGCCGAAAATTGTCCAGATTGTGCAGAAAGTCGTATCGGCCTTGATCGACAACGTCCACGACTGTATGGACTATAATTTCAAACCGCCCCTCGGTTGCCTTAAACACTGAATATTGTCAAATCAGTTGTAACATGCAAAAATGCTCATTTGCATCTACGTGTTCAAAAATAAAGAATTATAAGAATGTGAATGCGATAATAATACGATAAGAATTGTACTTGTCCTAAAAACCAGAGAGTTACTCAAATAATGTTAGAATCAACTATAGCAAACAGTCAGCATGAGGACCTACGTCATCCTAGTAGTTTGTTTTGCATCCTTTTGTAAGGCAGAGGAACTGTAAGCAATTCTAAAGTAAAAAACATTCAACCAATAATTTATTAACAAACGTTTTAGCACTCGCCAAGATCTTGATCTTACCAAAATTACACAGGGCAAGGAGTTTGATCCATTTTTCATTCAACAAGTTACAAAGGACGTTGGAAATGGGGTAAGAACTCAACCGTAATTCGTAATTACCCGAATGACTCTCACGCATTAACAGAATTTGATCTGCTACGATATAACTATCCATGGATTATCCAGAATAGCAGTATCTCCAAATGGACCAGCCTTGAAACCTACTACTGGGACAGTGTCCTCCAATATAACCCTCACCGTTACCGACCTCAAGGTAATTGAAAAGAATATACGTAGTGCCTTAGTGGAAATTGTACTTTTCCAAAATTCTTGTTGCAGTTTGATTGTGATTTCGTTCTGTACAAAACAGTGATCCTCATCTTCAAAGGACATACCTTTGGGAGAATTGGGACGACGTTGATTCCAATGCAAATAACCCAAGGGCAGGGCTGGGAGAAACCCATAATTGACAACTACAAAGTTATCTTCGAGTAAGATTAGGTTTACCCCATACCTAACAATCCCACCGGTATCTCTTGTCGTATCATTTTAGAAAGATTGTGTGGGACCTTCAACCGACCAATGTCCAAGCACAGTTGGTCATCAACCCGTTTACGAAGTGGGCAATCAAGCTGCAATTCACTACGGCCCTCAATGATATTCTTCAGAAGATCGCCGAAGAAATCATGCTAGCTGTCCAGCAGAAGTAGATCAGGAGGATGAATATCTGAATTGCTAATAGAATGCGATCTTGTCCAATGGTTAGGGTTAGGTTTATTTTTGAAGACTTCTACTAAAGTTTTCATAACTATTCCGGATGTTTTCAAACTCCTCTTGCACTCCAGCTCGCGTCTCCAAATCGCAAAATCCAAAGTGATGTTGTGAATGCCTTTGAAACTTCTTCGGTGTCTCGCTCCGCTCCGCACCATTCAAAAGAAGACTCGACTCCAACTTGGCATTTGCAAGTTGCAATATGTACATATTGGACGAAATGTAACAGCATGAGCGACTGCTCGAAAACCCCTTTCCGCATTCGTCCTTTTTGTTATCTGGATCGACGAGCCAAGAAACTGTTGCATTAACATTTCGTTGAATGATGCATTCCAGAACCGTGTTTGATGTGCAAATACCTTCCATGCCCAATAACTAACTCCTCAAGACAGTATGAGGAAGGATACAAAAAGTGTAATTCGAGTTGTAAAAATTGTTGCTCATTGCAGGATTTTGAAATAGCTGGGAACGCTGGGAAAGTCGGTATAGGTGAAACGTGCGAGGAACGAGGTCAAGGTCCATCGGTTTTGTGCCGGGCGGCAAAAAGCGCTTCCGTCCGGTCGTGCGCACTGCCGCTCGCCATCGCCACCTTCCTCCACTCGCACACATCCACACAGGGCGGCCCCACATGGGACGATGCCTTGCTAATAGGACCTTGTCGAAGCACCTTGTATCAGGACAGCGTACACGCGCATTCTCGACGTGCCAAATACCGACCCAGAGTTCAAGAATTTGAATTTGTAACGCAAAACCGTCAAACATCCACCCTGAGGTCAGACTACAATTGTAGAGTGTACAGTGTACACCAATGTTGGTATAGACGTAGAGACTAAAGAGCTCGGTTACAAGCGTACACCGTCGCTTCACGCATACAAAGTGGCGTAATAAAGTTAAAATAAAAGAAGACTTCCATGAACCAGCAGCTGCTACCAGCAGTAGTCAGAACTGAACAAGGCCAGACATTACCGTTAGGTTGGGTTCGTAAGGTTCAACGGTAATAAAAAGGGCCTACAGGATCAATGAGAATTATCAACAGCTAATGATTCCATGGAAAATCAGATGTTTAGCTGGAGCATAGGTGCTAATAAAAGCACCAAACACCAAAAGGGAGGAACCATCCACATCAAACAATCTCCAAATCTATCAGCTTCCAATCCCTACTTTAACTACGTAGGTGTGACCGGAACGGGTCAACACAACAAATTGGTAATGTCATTCGCTGTTCCCTGTTCCGTGTTCACAGTGTTCACGCTGGACCACTCGGCCCACCGTATTCGTATGCATCCGATGAGGAAGTCCCCAAAGTCCCCTATTCCCAGTGTCCCCGAGGCGGAACCCCGGGCAGGCCTCAAAACCAGTCGAGTTATTTGTATCACCCTCGAAACCCCTTGCAAATATACAAATACCGTAAAGGCATGACCAGACTCCCCCTCCCGCTATTCCTGCTGCAACCCACAAAGGATGCCTTATTAATTTCCTCCTTGATTACCACTCACAAACAAGGGATGAATAAATTTGGTCTTTATATATGTTGAGTTTTGAGAGTTGAGTTACAGAACATAAATGTATACGAGATAGGAAATTCAGGACACAAATTAAAGCCTTAGGACCGTAACAAATCACTGTCGAGGGAAAAAAAATAGACGCATGAAATTTAAAACATGCCCGCGATTAATAGTCACCATCGCAGAGTTAATGCTAAATTGTAGAGCGTTTTCCATTTTCCGCTTTACTCCATCCTGGGCTTGGTGCTCCTCTTTTCCCTCATTGCGTTAATTTGCCCGGCGCCTCCACGCGCACAAAAACGCGGCGTTACAGTAGAAGGCAAACAAGCGGCGGTTAATTGCCGCCGCGGTTTTTGTGTATCTTTCCACAATCATACGCATTTCTGCATACAGTCCCCAATCATTTACCGTTCCATCGCACCCGCCTGCCATCTGCATTGTCAAATTGCCCTCACTGCCTTCAAATCCTCGGCGCAAAGTTTTAATCCTGACGCAATGTTCTAAAAATATGTGCGTGGCGCGCGCGTGCCGATGTCGTCCGAGTGCGGACGAAAATAGTCGGGTCGTGCGCCGGCCGCCCCATGCTCGGGGAAAGCCTGCCGCTATCGATTTCGGTGACCTTCGCGCGGCGCAGCGCCGCCGAATGCGAACGCAAACGCCCCGGTGGCGGCTGATGGCCGTTCGTGTGCCACCGCCCGTCCACACCAAACCGCCCCCCATCCACACACAAATTGAAACGCCGAAAGCACTTGAAAATTTCTACGTTTTTTGGAGGCGCCGCACAAAATCATAATTTAACCCAATAACCTGGCAACCTGGCAACAATATGAGAAATTTGTCACAATATCTTCAACATTGAGTGGCATGGGGAGAATCTAAGAAGAAAATGGTCGTTAACCTATATTTGGAATGACGTGCGAGGTGCGAGGGGATGCCGACGTATCGCTTCCATTTTTCGCGCGTTCCGCTTTGCCGCGCGGGTTTTCACCTGCCCGTCATCCGTCCTACCCTTGCCGCCGCCCCCCATGTCGACTAGTCAGCGCCGCGCAAACAATCTCGCACCGTCAGCGCCGCAGCCAAGAGCAAACAAATAAAATGCGGCGCAAACATTACGACCCAACCAACAACAAGGCATCAAGATATCCAAAATTAGTTCCCAACAAAAAATATCCAATCCGATACTTTCCATGACGATCTTCCACATATAAGTAAAATGGAATGGCCCCATCAGAACTAGTCCAACAATAACCGTTGCGAAACAAGAGGTCAGGACTGAATAAATACTGATGAAGTGATCCGATGAACTCCGATTCAAGCAGTGTCTAGCTCATCTTCAGTTCTACAGACCAAGCGACCGACCTTCGTGTGATGTGGCGCCTTTTCTTCATCAAGCATTTAGTCATCCGATCAATTGCCGTTTCCCCTGTGCAGCATCGCCTTAGAAAACCCACTCAAAGCCAATCAATGCCAACTCAAACAGGCATACCACAGCCACACAACCGCAGCCCGAAGCATCTCGGTCGCGAGGGTATTATCCACGTCTATGTTTGACTAATTCCTTCGCATTCACCGCGTAACATTAACGCATTCCACATTGTCACATATTGCCCAAGTCCCCCAAAGTCCATCACACCTGTGTGCAAACCTCAGGAAAATGGACCAACATGTACTCGAACAGGTTCTCGAACCCTCTATACTCCCACCAAGACATCACAAGACATAAAACCAACGTCCCGTTTTTTGCTAGCTCTTCACTCTTTACTTCCTCATGCAGTAATAAAACCCGATTAAGATCAGTGAGCCTCAAAGATCTTCCGGATCAGGGATCAAGGCGCATAGGCTATATTTCAGCGCACGGATAAAAGGTGAGGCAACCCAATCATTCAATCATCCTGGAGCGTGCCGCACACCGTCAAATACGCCAATACGTCCATCATAAATCACACTCGACTCGCCCTTCCCCATTCCATATTATTCATACAGGGTGAAAAAGGAATTGGCGGATAATCTAAACGTGGCGCGATTCGCCCTGTATAGTCTGGGACTATAGATCGAAATCAGAAAAACCGATACAAATTATACCAAATTAGAAAACAACCCAGTGGTAATTTTGATGGCAAATACTATACTCTGGTACAAAACCGGCCTTTGTGTAGATAAAGAGTTTGCCAAGAAAAGATGATGGAGAAGGAAAAAAGCTCCAAAAAGGGAAAAAATAAATTGATCCATTACAGCGCACTCGCCACATGGGACCCCAGCGATTTGAGGCTATTACAAGATGGCGGGCGGTTCTCCTGATATACGCGATACAGAGCTTTGAAAAGCATGTTCAAATAATAGAAATAAAGAAAGCTTACTGAGCACGATAAACTTAAAGTGCACCATCAAGATGTCTGCGGTGTCTGCACTATATGGACAAATTAAAAACAAAAAATGTATCCGACAATGGACAAAGGAAAAATGCAATTATAACTTCATGGTCCTCTCGTCTCGTCATCGTCCACAATGCAGCAGACATGCGATTCATTTCGAGACAAAACCCACGCTCCCACGCACAAATTGCTGTGGAGGGGGGCGAAATAACATAGAACATAAGAAAACATAAGAAGCAGAAGAAGAATGCCCTCATGCCCTGGGCTGTGGGCAAAACCGCCACTAAATGAACTTATTATTCACGCCGCCAGCGTCTTAATTACAAGACATAAATTTGGTTAACCATCCCTGCAATTTTGACATTTTCCTAAATATTATGCAAATTACTTTAACAACCACATATATCAAAGCCCTTACTGTAGAAAAATGATTAGAGAAGACTAATTATTACATGCTTATGCTGCCTATACATTTTTGTTATCTTTTTCTTTCAAACTTGATATGATATAGCTGCGCCCACATTGCGCCCACACTGTTGTCAATTCCATCGGTGTCGGTATCAGGCTCGTCTTCCCTTCCATTCACGCTCGTAAATGTAGCAAAACGTAGAGGTACCCTATATTGTCACCGTCCTTGCAAGCAGCAAGGACATTGGCAGAGTGTTACTTGCGTATTTATATTCCGGCATTCCGGGTTGGGTGGGAAATTACGTTACACTCGAGTGTAACGTAAAGTAAAAGCACTCCACCACTCCACGCATTATACCTACTCTCCCCCCACCCATCGACGTGGGTAAAGTTAACACAGGCGCACGAAATAAAACACGCGGAATACAAAAAAAAAGAGGAAAAGAAACGAAAAGAAAAAGGAGGACGCGCGTCGGCGAATATTTTAAAGAGGAAAACTCACATCGTCATCGAGTTATTAAATTTGCCTGCTGGTGGAGGCGCCGGGCAAACGCACGCAAGCGCCAATCAAATAAGTGCCCGCAACAAATCAACCGAATAAAACATGCCATAAGCTTTGTTTATTACGCCCTCCACCCCTAATAAGCATTCATGGTATGCTTAATATTAATACCTACACAAGTTATTGGGAACCGTTTTACATAAATAGCCAGTTTCGCTTCATATAGCATCGCAGCAGTGACTAAAAGGTTAAGTTAAATCTTGTAACGATCCTTCAAACTTTGCGCGCGCTGCTCGCCCAGGGTGTAACTTTTAAGTTGTTTTCACTCGAATACACGCATAGCGTTAATATGCCTGCAGCCTGCCATATATTATAGAAAGGAAATGGCAAAAAATGTCAAAGTTGAGGCTAAATGTAATTTCTGGTATCGCAGGGTACATAGCTTGACTTCTCGAAGTGACGATAAAGTGAATCATGTGGATGTGCTGGGGGAAAATTGGAAATCGACTAGTCTTGGAGTTTTGAGTCTAGACTGTAGACTGTAGGTTCTAGGTCTACCAAAGCCCCGCCCTCCGCCCATTCGACTGCACACTATGCCAGGGTAAAATCGACGGCGACGTGTCGACGCGCCGAACAAAGGAGAGTGTCGGTCGTTTTGTCGCGTTACCGGTTGCCAAACGTAAATTTTCGCTTGCATGTGAAAACATGGAGCAAACACCCAAAAAGTTAGGGATAAGAAAAAGTTCGGGGTAATATTCTTATTTTCTTCTAGAACAAGCCATCTAGACCAAAAAAGTCTAAACATTTCATTTAAAGATACGATACTCTCCTCTCCTCGGAGTTGGAGCATAATATTTTCACAATTTAATCTCGTTATGTTATTTATTCAGCCCTGCACTCTGAGAGTATTATTGTGCGGCGGCGGTGGCGGCGATACTCATTCCGTTTTCCATTATGCTCAAATTAAACGCGCGCCACTACGAGAGCAGCGAGCCACCCAGCCGCCGGCTAAGTAATGAGGTCAATTATATGCCATGTCGACTACGACCCTTCCCCCGGACTATAAAAGGAGTGAGGAGGGGAGAGGGCGAAGCAAAGAGTGGGACATGCAATCGATTTGATAAACCGAAACAATACTGGACCCAACCCGGAAGCAAGGTATACAAAAAAAAACACTGTACCTCGAATTGATTTACATTGGTTTGAAGGACCATCTCCGGAGTTTCCTCACTAATGCATAATTAACGTGCAACTGGAAACTGGAAACAAACCCTGAGAGCTGAGAGTTGCGAACCTGTGCTTTAAAGATTCCATTTTGATCGAATTATGGTCCGCTCAGATAGAAACTTTAAAAATCAATAAACCAATTAAGAGCCTCTCTCCGCATCCCCCGAAAAGCTGATGTCAATCGGTGTGACAGACCAAAGACGGCAAAACAGGAAGACGAAGAAACCAAGGAAGCAAAGAAATTGGAAGAAGTAGGCAAGTGGCAGAGCCTTGAAGGGTTTACTTTTTTCTATTTTTAGCAGTGGCACTGCTAGTGCTAGAGTTGCTAGGGGTAGTGGTACAAAAAACGGTCGTTGCCGCGCGGCGAGGTCAATCAAGGTTGCCACATCCATAGCCGCACGCTGGGCACCCCATCAGGGCAATTTGTCCCCGAGTCCCCGCATGACACACTTGACCCACGCACCTTATCCAAATGCTTCTTTAAATCACTAGGCATTTTTTTTTTTCATCAAAATATGAAAAGAAAACAAAGAGTGTGTAATTTCATTTGCTTCCAATCTTCCAATCTTCCAATCTTCCAATTTAGAGAAAGTCCTTCCCGCCCATCAAGCGAAATCTGTTAACAACCCAAGGCAAGCAAGAAGAGGAAGGAACTCGAGTGTTGAATTTCGAACGAGTCGACCGGATGAACGATCGACCTGACGTCTAGAACCTGGAAGTGTGGAACCTGGAACCAGGAGCCTGTAGGGAGTCGACGAAATGTACCTCACGCTTGACTAAACGTCTTCCTCTTCATCTACTCCTCCACTCCTAGAGGCGCCTCATTCCTTCCGCTTTCTTACATCCCACACTAGCATGATTTTACACCGTGTCCACCATTTCAGGATCCACTTCACACTTCACTCCCTATCCCTGTCCCTGTCCCAATACCTATGTAGGTCTAGAATCTATATACTCTATAGCTATTTCTGCTTTACTTTATATGCTGATGGTTGCAACTTGCGCATGTAGCTGATCATTTCTCGTACCTCCACGACTGAACAAAACCCCCACGTGGCACAATTTGTATCCAGATCCAGCCCACATGTCCTCAATTCTCCATCACAGCTCACATGCCAATCCCTCACACTCCAAGAGTTGAGGATACTTATATATACATTTCTAAACTCCACTTACTTTCATCGCTCTGAGGTGCCTGCAGGATGGCACTGTGTCTCTTCTTCACTTCCTCGACATTCGCCTGCACCTTGTCTATCATGTCCCGTATCTCCTCCACCTGAAACACAGCACACAATGATTATCAAAAATATTGCAATTATTATATACACCGAACGTAAGCACGCAAAAAAATGGTGTGGCACCGGGATGAACAAAAGGATAAAAAGACCATTAGGACATGGAATGAATTATGGAAGAGATCTATGGTCTAAGGCAGCTTCCCGCTTCTTCCTCCTTCTTTGCCACATCCTCCCATATACGCTCGACCGAGTCGGTCGGCTGGGATTTGTTGGATTTTATTTTATATATCGCGTCGCAAACTACCCATCCATCCAGCGCCAATATCCTGAGGCGGGCAATAATCTAACTTTCCAACTCTCACCGAACTCGCACAGAACCAGCATCAGACGTTTACAACTAAAGGGTAAAGACGGACGTCGAAGAAAATAGTTTGAACAGACACCAGACAACGAAAACGAAAAAACTTTCGCCCCTTGGATTAGTATGTAACTTTCGATGGTGTCAAACAATTTCGATGGCCCATAAAGATTAGCAAGTTCTACTTAGCCAATGAACTCATTAACTAATTTCAATAACAGTCACAGTCACAGTCACACTCATGCTAAACAGCTAAACTTTTCAGAGATACAGAAGTGGATGTGTGGGTGAACGTGTATATTTGTGCTGGCAAGTGGAAAAACGCAACGGTTGTTGTTCGGTTCGCAATTCGCACAATCGCGTAAAGTGATAATACAAACGATATACATACTGGATGAGTCACGTCCTCGCGCCTCGGCAGCGTAAATTATTGCACATTGCTCACGTTAACAGCGCCGGCAATTACATGCACGACAATTAAAACACGCGGCGCGGCGCCCGCTAACGATAAAAACGAGTGACTTCCAAAACCAGATCCGTACTAGAAATTTAAGAGTTAAAACTTTGGATATTACTAATACGAAACCAGACAGACGACTTCAATGAATCAGCTGTGCATTATGAGTGAGTTATAAGTAAAGCATAATCTGTTAATCTACAAATCACGATTAATAATAGTTATTTATGGTCCGCGGACGCGCAAGCCACGAACCAAGGCGAAGCGGACGCCGCGGTTTGTGGCGTTTGCGCGTCCATGGGGCATACAACGTTTTATGCACGTCATTTATTTGCATTATATCTAAACAATGTACGGTATAAATTCATGTTCAAAGT